>OU426989.1:174760114-174947260 GCA_911387755.1 Chrysotoxum bicinctum
GGTGAATCTGGTGTGGATTCAGATCGTTCGAAAATCATCAAATTTGCTTGTTGACGAACTCAATTCCTCCATAAATTGGACTCGTTGATAAACATGATTTTTCGACCGAAATTGGGGACAACTTCCAACTGCCCAGTTAGTCAACATACTTCTTTGAGGTCTTGTGTTAGTTGTACGCTATAACGTTTATGTTAATTTGACAAGACAGACATAATTATTCACAGTCAATTTAAAAGATGTAGATTTAACAAATTTGCCGCAATCACCTGTCAAAGTTTAGAAATCCCAATAGTAAAACCTTTTATTCATGATAAACTTTTTAAAAACTTTCCACTTCTGTACTTTTTGAAATATGAAGGGATTTTTCTTACTATCACTTTTTAACAAAATTAATATATAGCCTAATTCATTATCAACGAACACATCCAGAGAGTCTACCAACTTTCATAATACAAAAATCAATATCACCACTCACTCAGCGCCCCCTTTTTTTCACCATTACAAAGCTCTATGCGTGTTGTTGATCAGCATGTAAAATTTTGTTATTTAGTCAACATACAACGAACGATTACTTAAAATTGGTGTACCTACGAGTACCAAATTCGATTTTAAATGTTAAAAAAATTTATTTATAAAAATGAATTTTTGAGTATAGTGCGTTCCCAATCTAGTCGCTCTAAATAAATTATTCTGTTTTTTTTTTTTTATTTCAATCACAAAAAAATCTTAGGTTGAAAAAATTTTAACATATACAGGTCCATTTGGGCTCTGAATTACTACGTTACCCCCCACTTGAAGAAAAATCAAAGCACGAATTGACAGAGTACGCAAAACTGGTGGTGACGCCTTTGTTTCAGGAATTTATCTCTAAAAAATGTGATGGAAAAGAGAAAATTGAGTTAAAAATCACTGATTTCTAAATTTTATTCATAAGATTTTTTTTTGTGTCTATGTACCCAGTAAAGGATAGAGTTATTGTAGACCCTCCTTTTATTAAGGGACGTTTGACATTTAAACCAAACTGCCATCGACACCCAACAGTAATGGAAAGAACACAGAATGACGTCAAGAACGTTCGAAAAGGACAGTAATAAAAGAGTTTTAAGGAATCAGCATCCATTTTATAAATAGATTAGAATAGAAGTGCAATCTTTTTACGAGCAAAAGTTTATAGTCTAGGAAGTACTGGCGCAAAAATAAATAGAATGTGTAAGCTTAATAAAACATGCGAATTTTAAAATGTAAAAAAAGAGCAGACATTGACAGATGTGCTTAGGTCACTATTAATTACTAGATCGGCATTTAATCCTTTTGGTTTCAATTCTTTGTTAGTATTTGAGGTCCCTAAATATTAAGATTTCTAAGAGCAATAAATTTGGAGGTAAAACTATAAGATGACCAAGCTTATCCAAATTCAATAGATCTCCAAGTCGCTGTGCAATACCCTCGACATATAATTAATTCATTCGTTCAATGGTACCTGCCATTCAGCCGTTATGCAAAATCTAAATTATCTCGAAAACGACTTTAACCATTTTGATGAATAAAATTAGGCGGTCTGGACTAATGATTTAACCTAAAATTTGTATGAAAAATATCCTTTAAATTTGAAAAAAATATTCTAGGTACAATTTTCCGAAAAAATACAAAAGTACATATTTATAAGAAAAGAAATAATAATTTTTTTTTTGCGAAAAATCAATGTATTGAAACGAGTGAACGAGTTTCAGAAATTGACGACTGAACACAGTTTTGAGTTTTTGAAGCATTAAATTCTAAGCGGTTTCTGGTTCCCCAATTGACAATGCTATCGAGATCATAATTTAATAAGCTTACCATAAGCTGCCATTCCAGGTCCACATCTGAGGGACAAGGACATGTATCTGGAAACAAATATGAGAAGCTGAGATTACTGTCGTCAGCAAAACAATTAAATGGATTAAAAGTTTCAGACAAAAGATCATTGATGAATATGAGAAAGAGAGTCGGAACAAAACGGAGCCCTGTGGCACACCAGCATTTATTTTATGAATTTCAGACTTAAAACTATCCAATACAACTTATATTGAGCCGTTTGAAAGGTAGTTTCTAATCCAACGAAGAAGAGATTCATCAATACCAAATGCAGGCATTTTCAAAATGATTCGCCATTTTTTGGGACAGGCTGGACAAACGCTGTTTTTTATCCACTCGGAAAGAGACCAGTAGAGTAGGACAGAGAAAAGCTTACGCAATGCTTTTACCAGCGTTGAAAAACACTTCTTCAGAACAAGGAGTGGGGTATTATGAGAGCAAGCGGATTTGTGTAAATCGAGATCTTTCAATTGGGCTTGGTTTTATAATTCTGAAACTAACTTCTCTTACCCTAATAACGTCTATACAGTTATTTTGAATTAAATCCACGTCACAATCGAGGAAGCATAATGACCAGTTAAAGTTCTGAAGCATAATTCCAGTTGGTTTCCTCAACGGTTCTCTTAGAAAGCATCCTTCATTGTATAATAATGATGAAATGAGCCCAAAAATACTCTCAGTACATACATAAACAAAAACAAAAGACGAAAATAGTGCATTCCTCTATTCATTCTTAACTGCTTGAACTATACATATCCAAACGATTTTTTAATCAACGTGTTGACCTTTAAGACGAAAAAGTCTCAACAAGACGCAGTCACGTTTTTTTATTTTTTTTTTGTTTAAAAGAAGCAAAACAAAAACAAAATCATGACGAGTTTCCTCCAAGAAGGTGGTTGTACTTATTTAAAATTCTTCAGCTTTCTTAGGTTTCGTTGCACGTTTTTAGTAAAATCTTAAATGCATCCATTGCATTTCCCTTGAAAATGTTTTGAATTTTAAAAATCGACTTTACTCAAACGTGAAGGAAATAATCCTTATCATTGACTTCAAAACGTGATTGCTTTTGAGGAGTGAAAGAAAAAATAGAGAAAATTATACTCGTATAGACGATTGGGTCGCTTTTAGCACTTGCTTTTCAGGCAAAAACGTTTGCAGTGCAGATTCAAATTTGATAAATGAATTTATGTAAGCTTTAAATAATATTTCAATTAATTTTTTTAAAAGTACCATAAGGGAATCGAATTCGTCGAGTAATGGAACAAAAAATTCCTTTTTTGATTTTTAAAAAGAATTTTTTTTTGAAACTTGAAATGAGTTATTGTTTATGTAATTAAGGATAATTATTAATTATAATAAAAATTTAGATTTACAAGAGCAAGTTCGTGCTACTTAGTAATGCATTTGACTTCCTTGCGATGTAAAGGTTCTATCGAGCATGTTTCGAATTCCTAATAAAAATCAAAATTTGATTTTACTAGCTCTAAAAATAACGGACAAATATTAAATATCTCAAAAGCTCTCTAACTATTGTCGGTGGAAATTTAAGAAAGTAGTTTGGGACTTTTACTGCACGAAAACCACTTTCGCATGCAATTTTACTATGGTTTAGCTGATCGTGAATAACAAAGACTTTACGCTGAAACTTATTCCAATACGTGATGTCCATGTCCAAATTATTACCAGATCTAATTCCATTTGATTTTTTTTTCTATAGGAAGTAGAAATCATTCCCCTGTGCAGGGACGGGTTAGAATATTCCTGCAGCGCCTCCCCGCTTGTCGTAAAAGGCGACTAAAGGAGTAAATACATCTAGGCCACAAACAGCAAGGTGAACCTAGCGACACGTAACACCTATAAACTTTCCCAAAAGTGTGCATGCCAGTCCCTGGGTTGGCACGACTGGAGATCACCGGTGCCGTAAAAGAGAGATCAAATACAAAACTGGAGCATGCACACGTCGATACTTACAACGGATTTTGTGAATTCAAGCATTATGGAAGTACTCGTCCAAAATGACACTACCCCGCCAGGCACTACCATTGTTACACATGGTACTGATCCTGGACCGAGCAGCAATGCTCGAGTCAGAGCTAGACGGATTCCGGGGGCTAACAAAGTAATGCCGCAGATTATACAAAATCTGAGAGTTGCGAGTTGGAACGTTGGCAGTATGACAGGTCGAAGCTTCGAGTTGGAAGAGATGATGAAAAGAAGGCGAGTGGACATCTTATGTGTTCAAGAAACAAAATGGCGAAACACGGGAAACAGGGCCCGTTTCTTGGATACGAGGACAAAAAACTATAAGATGTTCTACTATGGAACGGAAAAGGGTAAAAACGGAATCGGAATCATCCTTGCAAAACATCTATTAGGCAGCGTATTGACCATTTCGAAATCCAGCGACCGTTTGATGTCCCTTAAATTGGTGATTAAAGGAAAGTTGTGGAATATTGTCACTGCATATGCTCCCCAAATTGGATGTGAGGTGCAAAAAGATGCATTTTGGCTAGACTTTCACAATCTACTTAAGGACATCCCAAAGGAAGAGTTTTTGTTCGTGGGCGGAGATTTGAACGGACATGTCGGGAAGACAAACGAAGACTATGAAGATTGCCATGGAGGCCTCGGATACGGCACTAGGAACCCTCCTGGTGAAGACATCCTGAGCATGTGCAAAACATACGGTCTTATCGTACTAAATACCATGTTCGTCAAACAAAGCCGACACCTGGTCGCTTACAGCAGTGGTGGAAATGAAACCCAGATTGATTATCATTTGGTATCTAGTTTCATGAAACCCCGGGTAAAAGATTGCAAAGTGATACTAGGAGAAGCGATCGCCCACCAACACCGTCTCCTACTGACAGAATTTTTTATGGAGACAGTGAACGACAACAAACATACAAAAACTTTTGGGAAGATCAAATGGTATAATCTGGATAAGGAAAAAGGCGAAGCTTTTATTTCGAATATGCAAAACGTTCTGTATAACAACACCGATATAGTTCGAAATGAAGAGAGTACAGCACAAAGTATGTGGGATCTCCTACAGAGAACTTGCAAAGAAAAATCCAAAACACTGTTAGGGGTTTCAAAAGGACACAACCAACAAGGCAAAGAAACATGGTGGTGGAATGATGAAGCTAAATCAGTTATAAGTAAAAAGAAAATGGCTTTCAAGGCTTGGTCGAAGTGCCCCTCTAATGATACAGAGCAAAAGTCACGCCTCGAAATGGAATATAGAAACTGCAGGAAAGAAGCGAAGAAGAAGTGCGCCCAAATTCAAGCAAAGAATACAGAAAACCTGTATCGGGAGCTGGATGAAATTTCTACCCCGACAGCTGGTGCTATTCAAGAGCTACGGCAAAACACGAATAAGGGCGCAACTATCTTTAAAATAGCCGCTCAAAGAGGAAGAAATGCCCAGGAGATTTGTTCGCCAAAGTTCATTAACAATGCTCAAGGCCAACTACTTGTGGAAGACAACGAAATTCTTCACAGGTGGCGACAGTATTGTGACGGACTTCTAAACGAACAATTTCCAAGGCTATACTTTCCAATAGCTTCACCTAACTTAAGCGAAGTATCCGACGTCACAGTCGAAGAAGTTAGTGAGGCGGTAAAATACTCCAAAAAGGGAAAAGCTGTTGGCCCAGACGAAATACCCTCAGAGTTTTGGAAAAAGATGGGAGATATCGGGTTTAGATGGCTCATGATTCTTGTCTCCAAATTTATACGAGGTGATCGCATGCCTAATCAATGGAGGGAAAGTTACCTTCTTCCAATTTATAAAGGAAAGGGTGATACTCGAAGCTGTGATAATTACCGTTCGATTAAGCTGATGTCACACACCATGAAGATCGTTGAGCGAGTCTTGGGTAGCCGACTGCGAAAAATAATTAGGCTATCTGATGACCAGTGCGGGTTTGTCGGGGGTAAGTCAACCACGGATGCAATCCAGAGTATAAGAATAATTATGGAAAAACATCGGGATTCTTTGGAGGATTTGCATGTCGTATTGGTTGATTTTGAAAAAGCATTCGATCGGCAACCACGAGATCTAATATGGGTGGCCCTCAGGCAACGAGGAGTTCCAGAAGCCTATGTGCGGATAATTATGGACATGTATGATGGAGCAGTTACTAAAGTAAGATGCGCAGCTGGAGTCACCGAAGAATTCGAAATCACAGTAGGTGTACACCAGGGAAGTGTCTTGAGTCCCCTGCTCTTTATTACAGTTCTTGATTACCTGCTTGAAGGCAAAGTGACGGATCCAAAAGTACATCAGTTATTCTTTGCTGACGATGGAGCCATCATAAGTGAAGACCCGATATCCCTACAACGAGCACTTGACGTATGGGTGGATGTTCTAGAAGGAAGTGGGTACCGCATAAGCGCGAAAAAGACAGAATACCTATGCTGCCCATTTTCTGATCCACACAGGCCTATTCCAGACATTTATTTGAATGGAGTAGTGCTTCCCAAGTGTGAAAAGTTTAAATATCTGGGGTCTATGATAAATAACGAAGCTACTTGTGATGACGATATCAATCATCGCGTAAGCGTAGGGTGGATGAAGTGGCGGGAAAATTCTGCTATCTTCTGTGACCGAAAAATGCCCCCTAAGCTGAAAGGAAAGCTCTACACTTCAGTTGTGCGTCCAGCACTCACATACGGTTCACAATGTTGGACAATGTACAAAAAGTATGAGAGTAAGCTAACGGCAGCTGAGATGAAGATGCTTCGTATGACAGCAGGAGTTACAAAGCTTGATCGAATTAGAAGTACGAAGATCCGAGGAAGCCTTCATGTTAAGAATACCATTTCCCAAAAAATTGAACACGACCGACTCAGTTGGTATTGCCATGTTCAAAGGAGAGATCCTGAGAACCCCGTCAAAAAGGCAATATCATACAACGTTCCAATTCGGAATAAAAAGAAAGGTAGGCCTAAACACTCCTGGTACAAACAAATGCAAAAACACCAGCATTCAGTTGGCCTCAGAAATGGAACAATACAAAACCGGGAGGCTTGCCGCCGATTTCTGAGGTCAACCCGGCGAACCCCACAGGCGGATCACTAGTGTGAAGCAGATACGTGGGAGAGTTATGATCCCCTCGACATCGAGATCATAACAGCGCCGAAGAAAAGGAAGAAGAAGAAGAAGGTCGCCATGTTATGTTGCTTTATCCATCATTGGAAAATATATGTATATAAATAGTAAACTGAAGTAATAAAAAAATAACATTCAACACCTTTCATTTCGAAAAAGCATTGATAAATCATAAATGAACAAGAATCGAGCTCACATTCGGTTTTCGGTAGAGCAAACGATTCACTTTAACACGATTCATTTTCTGTGTGGATTGTGAGCTCTGCATGCAATGTGTTCTATCGAATATGAATGTGTGCGACAGTGAATCGGCTTGGCGCACTTTGACTTGATCTTCTATCGTTCGTTCCATGTTCTGTGTAAAAAAACTAAATAAAGTCATTTGGTCGAATGTAAAAGTATTTTATTTGTGAAATTTGTGATCGCTTTAAATCTTGAAAATGGAAATAATAAAACCGCGAGTGCTCTACTCCAAATAATAATAAAAAAAACGAGTTAGGAGAATGATATGGAATACGTGTGCAGAGATTCTAAATCAAGAAGGTAATATTCTGAATTATATACTATAATGTAGGTGTGTACTCGTATGTACATAGGCAACTGAGTGAGAGACGAGAGTAAGCTACTTCGTCAGTAATATACGTTATGTAAAGAAAATAAGAAGCCACAGGAAGTTTAAATTTTTGAAAACAAACTATTTCCATTGAAATTGGATTTAGTATCGATTCCAAATCTATCCCTTAGCTTAAAACTTTTTGCTTCCAATTGAATGTATATATGGGGATACCTAGATACTACCGAGGAAGTTTTGAATTTGGAAAAATATTTGACGCCTAATTTTAAACCATCTTTACATTACAATTATATAAATGTTGATGGAGTATATTTGTCTATTCGACTAGAGCCTAAACGATTTGACCGATTTTCTTTAAACTTTGTAGAAGGCAAAACAGGTACTACAGGGTAAGTTTTAAATTTGAAAAAATCGAACTCGAGATTTTGATCAAAGTTGATATAACGATGATAGCGAAGACTAAAAAAGTGGGTCTCGCTATTCTGTCTGTCTTTTCGACTACAGCCTAAACGGCTTGGCCGATTTTTTTAAAAACTTGGTAGATACTATTTTTATTTTTATCCCCCCACAGGTTTGTTTTTCTTTTGTTTTAAGACCAAAAATAACGGTACTTGCCATACTATTTTTTTCCAAATTTTATAAATATTTTTTTTTCTCAAAAACTGTCACTGAACTTCAAGAAATAAAAAAAACTGAGAAATGGTTCAAAAACATTTTCAAAGAAATTGTTATTTTTGGTACCCCTCATGAAACCATTTTTTTTTTGTTTTTCTCAAAAACGGTACAACCGATTTGTTCATTTTTTTTATACGAAAGCTCCCCAGTAGTCTGAATATTATTGTGTATTCAAATTTTCAAAAAAAAAATGTTTGGATTTTAAGAAAAAATTTCAAAATTCTTTTTTTTTTCAAAACTCAATATTTCAAGAACCCTCTGCTAGATTTTTTTGTCACTTCACTTCACAAATAAAAGTTTCTTAATATAAGTTACAAGATGTGAGAAAAAATACCTAAAAATAACGGTAGCCTCCATAAAAATATTAAAAAATGGTTTTCGAAAATCGTATTTTTCTCGAAAATGGTTCTGAGAATTTTGCTAATTTTACGATCTCTAATTTAATAAAAAAAATTGAAATCAGTATATTACTGACTGTGCCTACCCATAGAACGAATTTTTCGAATTTTGAACTTGTCATTATTTGCATAACAGATTGTAATGCAAATAATCCTAAAAATTTTAAAAAACATTGCATTTCGAAACTTTAAAAAAAATGTTTTTTTGAATTTTTTGAAAAAAAAAAATCAATATTTTTTTTGGAAATTTGATTTTTATTCGTACAATAATAAAAACTTTAAGTTGGCGTACCAAATTTTTTTTCTTAAAAATGTTTCAAAAAATTTGTATATAAGAGTTATTTTTTTAAGAAACCACTACAACGACTTATAATTTTTGTTCTTGCCTACATAGATTCATATTTGCATAGCATTCAATACTTTTCATCCTAAAGAACTGTTTTTAAATGAAACTATGTATTAAACTATGTACATATATCAATTTTTTATTTTCTCGAGAAAATGTAAAAAAACTCGGATTCTGTAACTTTTTTTTCGATTTTCTATATAAACTAAAACTGCCTAAAATGTACACTTGACTATGTAAGTCGGCCAAGACAACTCGTCAACTTTCACTATCATTAGACAACGTCCGGAACTGGTTCTCCTGTCTCACCATGTCTCTCCGGTCCCAATCGGACACAGTCCGGCTGAGCCGAAGGCGCTGTGCTCCGTCTCGGGCATGTACGTCTCGACTATAAATTAGCCAACCCATCCACAGTCCTGCGGCCAACAACGTGGTTGATAAGCGGAACCGCCTCTCTATCCTGGATCAGCCATCGACTGACTAAATAGAGGACTGCATTTGGTGGAATAAAGCCACTTAAACGCACACTCTCGAAGTATTCATTGTTGGGGTAGTAAGCCCCAAAGATTAAGCTATTAGCTAAGATCATCGCTCTTGCAATGTGGCCCCGAATCAGTTTCAGTAAGAAGATATCTATTCTTTTTATGTTGGCTCCGTTGTATAGGGGCCTGTTGGAATAATAATCTTTGTACTCCGACTCTGGTGTTCTGTGTAATCCAAGGCAACGTCTAGGACACTGCCTCTCAAACACCCGAATCTTTTCCATTTGAGATGGGACAATGTTGAATCACACCGGGCACCCATATGCCATGTAACAAGTCACTTTCATCCTGTTGTCAAGCCGACTGCAAACAAAGGGTTCCTTAGCCCTGATCAGAGCAGCATTTATATGTCTGTCGAAATACAATTACTTATCCAACCAGATGCCAAGGTACCTTACAAGACTTTTACTCGCCACAGTGGCTGTCATGTGGCCCTACGATCACCAGCTTGCGCCAGTTCTTTCTCGTATCCCTTGGGGCTCCAGCCAACGGAGTCCTTAGCAGAATAGTTTCAGATTTATGAAAGTTGATTTTCAACTTCCAGTCATCTGGAATCTTGTTGAAGTGACGCTGCAAGAAAATTCTGATGACCTCAACTTTTGGAGCTATTCTGTACGCTATTATATCGTCGGCATACGCAATTGCCTGAGTTAGACTACCTATCAGATCACTGGTGTAAATGCTGAATAGAATCGGCGAGTTGACCGCTCCCTGCTGAAGACCATTTTTGATATCGAAGATTGCGGTAGAGCTTACAGTGCCACTTTTAACAACAAACTTTCTACCATTGGTTTACTTATTATGAGTCTGGTCTAACCATACAGCGTCGAAATCCTTCTCCAAATCAACCAGACAAGCACCACTACACTGCCTTTTAGTTTTGTTCCATTGGATATTAGAAACGAGTTTAGGCGCAGTATGAATGGTGTCATGTCGCGCCTTAAAACCGAACTGATTATCCGGTATGATATTATTGTCCTTCCGCCCACTTGGACAGAGCTCTATTAATGACTTCCTCAAATACTCGTACCTTGCTGACAATCTGTAGAAGACTTATCGACCAGAGATTCGCCGGATTGGAGTTGTCCTTTCACTTCCGGCTGTCTTCCACCGCACTGGATAATATGCAGTGTGGCGAATATGTCAACTGCCTCCTGAGATAGATGTCGTAGCAATTATTTGATATGCCTACCATCGACTCATGCTGACTTTAGTGAATCGAAGATGACCTGGAGCTGCACCTTCGTAACTAACAGCGAACTGGTCCCATTTTGCTCAGCGATGATGGCATTCGTCACTGTCCAAGGTACTAACCATTATGCCAAGGCGTACTTAAGTTGATTATACCGTGAATTATATCAATCGACTTCGGAACAATAAGCACTGATTGTAAATATTACACTGCTTTGAGGTTTTAATACGAATCGCCAGAATTATGGTTGAATTGAATGCAAATAAAACTTCCAACAGAGCCAATAATTTCTGATAAAGAACTTTGATTAAAGCATTTCTTCCAGAATGTCTAAAATTACTTATTGCAAATGTTATCGAAGAACGAAGATAAGTTTGTAACTTTTTCACAATTCGTCAACTTTTCGGTTCGCATTGCATTCCAACATCGAAATAAACCTAAAAACCATTGATTTCACAAAATAATTCCGAAACATGATTAGAAATTCGTACATCGAATAAATTCCAGTCAATTTTGGCTTAGAACCAAAAATTAATCAACTTTGTTTCAAATAATTTATTACCCATACTGACAGTTTGATCCTTTTAATCTGGTGGCAAGAGCAAAAAGTAAACCCAAAAACAAAAAAAAAAACTGAAAACTCCAATGTCACGGATATCCGGTGTGATGCTGGGCACTACACTGATGTACACACATTCAATATTGTTGTGCATCGGTGAAAATCCATTTGCACTACGAACTGAATGGCGACAATGTTTGGACGGACTTTGCCGGCTAACTATATTTACAAGTAAATGCTGACACAAACAGGAAAACCAACAACAACAAAAAAATGCAATTTTTGGTCAGCAGGATGTGAAATCGAATTTATGAGGCAGTTTTATTTTCAATTGGAATTTGTTTTGTTTTGACTTTTCGTGTTTTTATTTTTATGTGCAGAATTGATTTTTCAATTTAATTAAATTGAATAGCCCAGCCCGATTGCATGGAAATTAATTTATTGATTTATTAAATTATAAATTTTAAAATGCATACTCGCATGTTTCCTTTGGTATTTCTTACATAATATCTTTCAAGAAGGTGTTTGTATTTTAACGAAATTTATTCCAAGTCAATGAGATACTTGGTGTAATGTAAGGGGGTTGTGGGTCCCCAACAAAACGATGTCAGTCTGATGGTTAATTGAATTTTATAAAAGTGGTCGAAAAGTGGCAAATTACGAGCAAAAGTCTGTCCGTTTCAGTTTGATCCGACATTTATGCATTTATAGAAGTTATTTGCAGAGAAGGTATACAGAATGGGCTATCTAGTGGTTTCTTTTTAAATCATAGGCTATTTTGACACTGAGAGCTATTTCCCGCTCGAAATCTTGACAGGAAGTCTATCTACCTACCTACGCTTGAACAACGTTGGGAAATATTGAAAACTCATTTCCAAAGTGAGTGCGGTGTAGCCCAAACAGTGCGTTTTTTTGAAAAGAAAGAAGCCGAAATGAAGCACCCACCACGCCTGCTGTAGGCAAGTTTGTGCAAAAAGTTGGTGAGACTGGTATGCTAGTGCACAACACTAATGGTCCCCGCCGCAGCCGAGTGCGCACAGACGAGAATGTGGCTGCTGTAGCCGAGAGTTTGAGACTCAATTCACGAACATCAACTCGCCATCGATCTCAACAGCTCAACATTTCGCGCACTAGCCTGAGGAGGTTAGGTTAGGTTAGGTTAGGTTACCGTCACACTTAGATCAATGTACTAGATCCGTTGTGATACCCTAGGGTTTGTGACGCCTAGTATTGAAACCTATGATAATCCTATGTCGATCAAGCCTGTTAAGGGTGTAGATGGGTTACAGCAAGCTATAGCTTGAAATGTCACAGGGTACTTCTAAGTCATTGAAGAAATTTCTGTCGTCACATAATAACCTGGCTAAGGAGATGTATTCGCCTTTTAAGGGCGTTTTCCTCACCCCCACTTGAGAAATCATCTCTCCCACCAGGCGCGTGGGAGCATGTCATATAGCTCCTTGCGACGTCTTCTGGTAAATGAGTTTGATATATCAGTGTTTGTTGTATACATATGTTCGTTTGTTTGGTCAGTAATGGCTGATTAAGTCGAAGAGGCTGTCTCTTCACCAAAGGGGATTTTACTAATCTTAGATACAGGTGGCCCCATCACTGATGCTCGTGTTCAACGTAGGAAATCGCAGGTGTATAGGCGAGTTGCCCATTCTCCGTTGGTGCCGCTCCTACAAGGAATACGTGTATCGTTAAGTCGTATTCGTTCGTATTGCACTATCGTACTGTAGTTGAAGGCGGCAGGTGGGGGTGATGAGTAGTTTAAGGCTTGTCCGGGGCTCTGTTGAACTCTGCTGGTATTGCTGTGGATGCACAATCCATGCACTAACGTGTATGGGTGCTGAAGCGGTAATGCTGGTTTGATGTTCTGATGGGCTCGTCCATCGATTTATCGGTGGGCCGGTATTGTTGCCTTGTAATGCGTAATGCTGATCATATTAAACATCATTCCGATTTCCCACGAGCAGATAATTTGTTCGTCATACGAAGCCACACTGACGCTTTCTCACGAACGAATTATTTGCTCGTCATCAGAAAATTACAAATGTACAATAATAAAGTTCCCACGAGCAGATAATTCGTTCGTCATACGAAACCACACTGACGCTTTCTCACGAACGAATTATTTGCTCGTCATCAGAAAATTACAAATGTACGATAATAAAGTTAGCGGCAGAGCCGCATAAGAATATTCTTCTTTTGATTATTAATAAAAGTAGCTTTAAACGAAATAGACGTCTTTTCATTTCATGGCGATCTTGCCAGTATTTTAAAGAATATAAAAAAAAAAAATTAAGTTGTGCTTTTCATTTTTTTAATTAACACGGGTGATATTGTGCGATAATGTGCTGGAGCAAATTGCTATACTGTTGCTGCCGCTTGTTGTTGCTACCGCCACTCATCGTTGTGGCTGTTTACTAATTATCGCCATCGCAGTTACCACCGCCATCGATCGTTGTTGCCACCAGAAGCATATGCAACCACCAACGATCATTGCTACTACCAAACCAAATCAAAAAAAAAAAAAAGGAATAAGCAATTCGACACAGTCGACAACGGCTTACGTGCCCACACAAATAAAGGGTGCTCGTGTGTTCATGTGCTCTGCTTACATTCATAGTCGCTAAGCATTTCGACGTGAAACGTGTCTCATCCGACAAAAACAGTAATCAGCAATTATTCCGACACATCGGTCCAACAAAATTTCATCTCAACAACTACAAGCTACATCAAAGCCATCAGCGCAAACACCAGCAAAATCATCAGCGCCCAACCAGAAGACCAGCTCTACAAAAGCAGCCTCATCTTGAATACCTGCCAAAAATTTATCAACTTAAAGAAAGGATCCGGGTTCCTGGTCTCAGTTATTAATAATTTCTTCAAAATAGAATGTACAGGTGAGAGTTTTTTAGTTCCTTCAGAACATTTTAAAACAAATAAAATTTGATTTTCATTTTTCGTGATTTTAATCCTCGTGTTTATTTTCATCGAAATCGAAAAAGCAACATAATAAAATTAAGTTAAAAATATTCATGTTTTGTCAAAAAAAAAAAATAAAATAGTGAGTGTTTGAAAGGAATATATATGTACACATATGTAAGATTAGTTTAGTGAATTTGCGAACTGTAATTTAGAGAAAAAAAAAAAGAACAATGGGCAAGCAACAATCGAAGATACAAAAGCCAATGGCTAATGTTATAAATGAGGTAGATGTAACTGAACAGAGAGATAATAATGAAATTTACCTCATTATAATCATTCTACTGTTGGCTGCCCATTTGGCAATAAAGATATATAGATGGCACAAAAAGACACTAAAAAAGACATATATGACAAGAGCCGCATCTCTTGCGCAGATCTAACTAAATCACAAACTGACATCGTACATTTACTGACATACACGACTTAAAGATCCAACTAGATTTTCAAAATTAAAAAAAAAAAAAAAAAAAGTACGTATAACTAAAGAAAAGTTAATTGTTAATCATCAAATTAAATGGAATGGTTAAAAATTGTAGACAAAATACGTGAATATAAAGATATACTCTACAAATCCTATAAATGCCTCAATACAGATAGACCTATAGGTCAAGAAACTTTAAATAAACATATCCATGTATTGGAAAAGAACCTAGAAAACATTAGAATAATATTGAACGCAAATTATTCGAGGCTGACTAACCAACATAAGGATCAGGCCAACGAAATATTCACTGATTGTAGGGACAAAGTATTAAGAGCAGCATCCCGACAGTCTATTAATCTTAGAATACCTGTTACACTCCACGAGAGCTTAACAATTAATGTTAAAACTACAGAAAGTATAAAAGACCCGAACAAAGAATCAAACATAATGCCACAAACACCTGTAGAATTTTTAAATATTGCATCGAAAATCCTACCGGATTTCGAAGGCTCAGCAGAACATCTTCAGAGTTTCTTAGCTGCGTTGGAGTTAGTAAATAGCATAAACGATAATAACGATGTCGTTGCTATTAACCTTATAAAAACAAAGCTAAAAGGTAATGCTATAAATCTCATCTCTGGGTCAGAAACAACAATAGCACAAGTAGTGCAAAAATTAAAAACAACAGTAAAAGGCGAATCGGTAGATGTCATTACCGCAAAACTGATGAACATACGTCAAACCTCAAAACCAGCGAATTCATACGCACAAGAGGTTGAAGAACTTACCAAAAAATTGCAAAGCGCATACATTTCAGACGGGCTTACATCTCAATTGGCTGAAACCTACTCCACTAAAACGGCTATAAAGGCCATGATCAAGAACTCAAACAATGATAAAGTAAAACTTATTATGGAGTCCGGTCAATTCAGCAATATGAATGACGCAGTGGCCAAATTTGTAAATTGCTGCACTGAAACTTATGGCCAGCCAAATTCAATACTGCATTTTAGAGACAACAGCCGAAAACATAACAATTTTCGTGGACGTAGACATGGCCGGGGTCGTGGACGCAGACGCGGAAATTATAATAACCGCTACAATAGAAATTATTATAATCAATACAGAAATAATAACAATAATACGAGTAATGGCGGTTATGGAAACATAAGGATGACTCAACAAGGTACGGAAAACGAACCAACCCCAAGTACTCAGTAGGAAATGCAAAAACAAACAGTAAAATCTTTAATATAAATTTAAATTTAACATCATTCATAGCATTAAAAACATCGTTAAATAACAACACAACATCATTTATAGTTGACACGGGGGCAGATATTTCTATAGTAAAAGTAGGACAAATTGAACACTTAAATACACTGAACACATGTGAAACAACAAGCCTAAACGGCATAGGTCAGGGAATAATCAAAACTTTAGGAAAAGTCTATACTGACTTAAAATTTAAAAATCTATTAATAGCACATACATTTCATGTCGTTTGTGATGATTTTCCAATTCCAAGCGACGGAATAATCGGTCTGGATTTCGTCAAGAAATACCATTGTCTACTTAACTACGATACGAACCAAGACTGGCTGATACTTAGGCCAGACGATTTTTACGACATTACAATACCTATGTCATGTTCACCAAAAATTAACACAATAGCGATACCTGCAAGATCTGAAGTTATTAGACAAATCAACATCCAAAGTCAGGCGAATGAACTGCTTATTCCACAACAACAACTTCAAGACGGAATATATGTTGCAAATACTATAGTAACAAGCAAAAGAGCATTTGTGCGCATAATTAATACAACACATGAAAATGTATTGTTACAAAATGTTAAATTGGAAACAGAAAGTCTAAACGACTATGAGAATATATCAATACAAAACCACCAAGCCAGTAGCGTTAAATTACAAAAACTGTCCAACAAATTTCCAGATTTCATAAAGTCTGAATTACACAAACTCTGCTCGGAGTTCATTGATATATTTGAGCTCGAAACAGATAAAATAACTGTTAATAACTTTTACAAACAAAAACTTCGTTTAAAAAGTGACGAGCCAACATATATTAAAAACTATAGAATTCCGCACACCCATAAAAGAGAGATCACTCAACAAGTTGACAAACTGATACAAGATGATATAGTGGAACCATCTGCATCTGAATATAATAGTCCAATACTTTTGGTACCGAAAAAACCTTTACCTGGCAGTAGCCAAAGTCGGTGGAGATTAGTAGTGGATTATAGAAGTATAAACAAAAAACTAATTGCAGATAAATTTCCGTTGCCAAGAATAGACGATATTCTTGACCAACTAGGAAAAACTAAATATTTCTCTTGCCTAGACTTAACGTCAGGATTTCATCAAATTGAATTAGATGAAAATTCAAGAGACATTACTTCATTCTCAACTGACAAAGGTTCATACCGATTCAAGCGCCTTCCCTACGGCCTAAAGATCGCACCAAACTCATTTCAAAGAATGATGACTATTGCGTTCTCTGGTTTATCCCCGACGCAAGCATTCTTATATATGGATGATTTAGTGGTATTGGGCCGTTCAGAATCGCATATGTTGAAAAATTTAAACGATGTATTCAAAACGTGCCGAAAATACAATCTAAAATTACATCCTGATAAGTGCACATTTTTCAGTCATGAAGTGACATATTTAGGACATAAATGCACAGACCAAGGCATTCTTCCAGATGATAGCAAATTTCAGATTATATTAGACTATCCAATTCCCAAAAATGCCGATGAGGTAAAGCGATTCGTTGCATTCTGCAACTATTACAGACGATTTGTTCCAAATTTTGCTGAACATTCAAGGTTCTTAACCAGACTCTGTAAGAAGAATATCCCTTTTGAATGGACCATAGAATGTGACAATGCATTCCAATACTTAAAACAGTCACTATTAAGCCCTAACATTCTGCAGTATCCAGACTTTCAGAAGCAATTCTGCATTACAACCGATGCAAGCAAATATGCATGCGGTGCTGTACTAAGTCAAGAGTACAATGGATACCAACTCCCAGTTGCATATGCCTCACGATCTTTCACCAAAGGTGAACGCAATAAATCCACTATTGAACAAGAATTAACCGCTATTCATTGGGCAATTAAGCATTTCAGACCCTACATATACGGCACTAAATTTTTGGTTAAAAGTGACCACAGACCACTATCGTATCTATTTACAATGAAAAATCCGTCTTCTAAATTGACGCGCATGAGACTTGATCTCGAAGAGTATGATTTTACTGTAGAGTACTTGAGGGGAAAAGAAAACTACGTAGCAGACGCATTGTCGCGCATAGATTTTGAAGATATTAAAACTATAAAAAGTTCAATCAGCAAAATACTAAAAGTTACAACTAGACTACAAGGTAAGAAAAATAAAGTCAAATTGACAACCAACACCACAGAAAAGTCATCAAACAAAATAAAAATCTTCGAAGCGTTCAGTAGCAGAAATAAGAAAAACAGCGCCAGGCTAGCTATAAATGACGACTGTTTGAAAATTATGAAAAATAAAAAGGTGATCACTAAAAGAATAAATAACCTTATTACTAATGGAAAAATTGACTTGTATCAATTATTTCCAATGCTTGAAAAAATAGCAAGTGATAATGGAATAATAAAGCTGCAGCAGTCACTGAGTGACAATATATTTAAAAAGATCCGGATCAATGAGTATAAAGAAATAGGAAATAGAGCTCTAACGAACATACGTATTTCACTGACGCCAGTAGTAACAAAAATTACGAATGATGACGAAAAAACAAAGATTATACAAAAATTCCACACGGATCCAACCTGCGGAGGTCACTCAGGGATCACACGTACATTAAAAAAGATCCGACAGAAATATTATTGGAAGTATATGACGAAAGACGTTATGAAATACATTAAAAGCTGTGACAAATGCCAAAGAAATAAATCACAAAAAAACATAAAAGAACCGATGATGATAACCGACGCACAAAGCTGTCACTTCCGGTTCCTATCGACCTCTTCGCAATGCCTGTGGATAGGTTACGTAAGTAACTGAACCTACTGGATAGGAGCAGTCTGGACGGTGTCCTTAAAGTAGGAATCCGCTAAGGAGTGTGAAAAAACTCACCAGAGGGGTGCAAATTCTTGGTTGTGGTTTCTACCTCGACTATAGTTGGTTGTGTGTATATCTGGGGCCGACAGGCCCTGAATTTTTGCAGGACCTGCATCTGTAAGTGACTTTTTTGGTGGCGAAGCTCGACCGGAAGCTATATTCTGGCACCACGGGAGATAGTGCTCAGGAGTCTGAGGGCTATAGCGTACGTCTTCTGGCTCTCTTATTCTATCTTCGGATAGTGAAGTGCAGCTGTCGCGTGCGTGCTCTCTTTCTCAGACTATCTATGAGTAGGCCGCCTAGTGGGAGTATCGTGGTGGCTTGGTTTATTCCGAATGCGGAGATACATGGTTTCCAGGCGTGCCTGGATTCAAGAGGTGTTAGATAGATAAGCAAGAGGTGTGTTCATGCCTGCAAAATGTCACAACTTTGCGACCGAGATGGCTTCGGCTATGTCGGGGTTAATAGTCAGGACCCAATCTGACTCCGATGGAGGTAGGCCTCCCGTGGGGAAGAGCAGGTAATCGGCAGGTACTCACGTTAAACCAAAAGACGATTCTGTAGTTGAAGGCGATTTTCAGAGTTAAGGAATTCTCAAGCCATTTGGTATCGTTAACGAATTTTAACATGATTTTGCTTGGAATGTCAGAGAGCTCCTCCAAGTCGCTGAAGAAGTGTCTCCCTAGGTGTCTGTTTCTTAGATGATATAGCGCAGGGCAGTGACACAGGTAGTGAGGAGTGTCCTCATGTATCTCTTCGTCACCGCATCCTCTACATAAGTCGTCCATGAGTTTCATCTTTTTCTTGCGGTAACTGAGTTGGTTGTGACCGGTGATGATGCTCACGAGAAGAGAAACAGACTTTTTATTCAGTTGGATTATAAAGTCAGGCTTTTGTTTGCTAAAACTAGGCCATAGTTTTCTGGTTATAGGACAAGAATCAAGAGAGTTCCATCTCTTGTATGTTATAGCTAGAACTTTGCTCTCGATTACCAGTTTAAGATTACAGGGAGGGACTTGAACTGTTGTGTCTGTTTGGTTAAGATCAAGTGTTGATCCTATTCTTTCCAGCTCGTCAGCACTTTCATTTCCTGGGACACCACTATGACCAGGCATCAGGCAGAGCCTAAAGTTGTGCTGTGTACCAAGAACCCTTAGATCTTCGCGACAGCAAGTTACAAGCTTCGATTTGATTTCAATGGCAGAAATCGCTTTTATTGCCGCTTGGCTATCAATGAAAAAGGTGATATCAGCTTGTGGTATTGCCATCATTGAGATTTGCCTAGCAGCTTTCGCCACTGCCACGACCTCAGATTGAAAAACACTGCTGTAATCAGGTAGTCTAAATGAGCTGGCTAATCCAAGGGTTTCTGAAAAGAACCCTGCACCAACCCCAGTTTCCATCTTGGAACCATCAGTATATATTGATATCATAGATTCGCAAGTAGATGACTCGTTGATTTGCCAGTCCTCTCTGCTAGAAAAGGTGGTCTTGAACGGCTTGTAAAAGTCTTAGCGGAGTGTTATGTAGTCAGTACATACCCTATTTATCGTGTATTTCTATGGAATACGCGCATGACCTATTGCACTATGTTGGGTCCCGTCAATTAAGGGAATTTTAAAAGTCGGTACTTTCCTTTTGTTCGTAAAAAGGACCAGTTCCGTCTTTTGCGGGTTAACCGCTAGACGGCAGTTTTAAGTCCATGCATTCAATATAGATAAAGCATGCTCTATCTGCCTAAGAAGGATTCTGCACAAGGACCTCGGATTAATTCGCTTACAACGTCCAATTAACTCAGCAATTGAAGGCGCATCCACTTTACTGTTTGGGCCTTAAGGCAGCTTGAATTGGACAACGATTTTGGGCGAACAAGCATCTTTTCTGCAGAGACCTATTTTCCGCATTGCCGCTTCCGGGATTCGGAAAACCTGCAAGATATTATCCAGAAATCAATGCAAGAAATCCAAGAAATCTGTGAGCTGCAGACCAAAACCATCATATAACTAGGTCTTGGAAAATTCGAGTGGCGAATGCGCTACTGCGAAACCAGCCAAGCAGCCACTTGGACGATGCGACGTTGTATTCCAAATTTAATGGGAATGTTTTCTCTTACTAATAAGGCCATGAGACATGAACAACATATATTTTTGTTCATTTTATTGCATTTTTAAAAAGAAACTTGTATTTGGCCCATCAAGTGACATAAGGACATTTAACCCCATGACATTATTGATCCCAGGGTCAGTTCTCCACTTATCTAAAACTTATTAAATTAAAGCATATTTCCATATGAACCTCAACAAATAGTCACCTTATATAAATTTGGCGAGTACAGTTTAAGCATAACAATAATAACATTGATCTATCATTTGAACCCCTAGGCCTTCATGTGTGCTTAAAACCTAACATTGTTTGACCCATTTTGTCATATTATCAGTAAACAACGAGTCTTTTCGAAATGATTGATTGCCAAAATGTCCTTTCACACAACCTATCTGCGAACTCATGTCATATCAAATCCAATTCCTCCAACGATGATTTGGGCCCCGCCGATGACAGACAAATAATGGGATGGTGTTATTTAATTGGTGTAATCAACGTTAAAGGGATAGTAATCCATCGTTAATCAAAATGTGTCAATTATTTCACTGAACATCAAATCAATACTATTCAAAGCAGCAACCACAGCGTCATTGATAGAAAACTGCAAACTTAATGAGAACAAAAACGTCATAGTCCTTTAAAATGACATCATTCCCATAACTTGGAAAACTCCTCCTATATACAATGCACACAACAAGCAAGCAACGTCTCTTAAGCAATTTTCACAGTCTTATCCAGAAATCAGCCGACGTCGAGGTCCTGAATTTGTCCTACATTTCATGAATTATTCTAACCAACACATTGACGGTAAAGAAAAATAACACTCTCCTACACACACACCCTCACACACAATCTCGATGTTGTTTTTTATTTGAAAGCAAAATCATTAAACAGCGAATTTCCCGCGTCACAAATTCTATTCAAGGAGCTTTCTTATCACATACGGTTACTATAAGCTTTTCCATCAGATTTATGGTGACCATGTGGCCTTTATTTTGAGTTCCAGTTTTAGTCCTAGGAAGAAAATTTACTGAAGTGAAATGGAACTCGAGAAACCGAAATGGATTTTCATATAGATTGCTGTATAGAATAAGTGTTCATTTCGTATTTATAAAAACTCAATTTCAAACTGAAATCGCAACTTTTTTTCAAAACAGTAAATTTTCAAAAAAAAGATATACCTAAGTAGTAGGTTTTGGCCGGTTCTGGATCAATGAAGCGGAGCAATTTAAGCGGAGCAAAGTGGATTTTTAAGAGAGAATTTAAGGGGATTTTTAAGTTGGATTTTTTTAAGTTGGATTTTTTAGTTGGAATTTAGAGAGTAGTAGGTTTTGGCCGGTTCTGGATCAATGAAGCGGAGCAATTTAAGCGGAGCAAAGTGGATTTTTAAGAGAGAATTTAAGGGGATTTTTAAGTTGGATTTTTTTAAGTTGGATTTTTTAGTTGGAATTTAGAGAGTAGTAGGTTTTGGCCGGTTCTGGATCAATGAAGCGGAGCAATTTAAGCGGAGCAAAGTGGATTTTTAAGAGAGAATTTAAGGGGATTTTTAAGTTGGATTTTTTTAAGTTGGATTTTTTAGTTGGAATTTAGAGAGTAGTAGGTTTTGGCCGGTTCTGGATCAATGAAGCGGAGCAATTTAAGCGGAGCAAAGTGGATTTTTAAGAGAGAATTTAAGGGGATTTTTAAGTTGGATTTTTTTAAGTTGGATTTTTTAGTTGGAATTTAGAGAGTAGTAGGTTTTGGCCGGTTCTGGATCAATGAAGCGGAGCAATTTAAGCGGAGCAAAGTGGATTTTTAAGAGAGAATTTAAGGGGATTTTTAAGTTGGATTTTTTTAAGTTGGATTTTTTAGTTGGAATTTAGAGAGTAGTAGGTTTTGGCCGGTTCTGGATCAATGAAGCGGAGCAATTTAAGCGGAGCAATTTAAGCGGAGCAATTTAAGCGGAGCAAATTGGATTTTTAAGAGAGAATTTAAGGGGATTTTTAAGTTGGATTTTTTTAAGTTGGATTTTTTAGTTGGAATTTAGAGAGTAGTAGGTTTTGGCCGGTTCTGGATCAATGAAGCGGAGCAATTTAAGCGGAGCAAAGTGGATTTTTAAGAGAGAATTTAAGGGGATTTTTAAGTTGGATTTTTTTAAGTTGGATTTTTTAGTTGGAATTTAGAGAGTAGTAGGTTTTGGCCGGTTCTGGATCAATGAAGCGGAGCAATTTAAGCGGAGCAAAGTGGATTTTTAAGAGAGAATTTAAGGGGATTTTTAAGTTGGATTTTTTTAAGTTGGATTTTTTAGTTGGAATTTAGAGAGTAGTAGGTTTTGGCCGGTTCTGGATCAATGAAGCGGAGCAATTTAAGCGGAGCAAAGTGGATTTTTAAGAGAGAATTTAAGGGGATTTTTAAGTTGGATTTTTTTAAGTTGGATTTTTTAGTTGGAATTTAGAGAGTAGTAGGTTTTGGCCGGTTCTGGATCAATGAAGCGGAGCAATTTAAGCGGAGCAAAGTGGATTTTTAAGAGAGAATTTAAGGGGATTTTTAAGTTGGATTTTTTTAAGTTGGATTTTTTAGTTGGAATTTAGAGAGTAGTAGGTTTTGGCCGGTTCTGGATCAATGAAGCGGAGCAATTTAAGCGGAGCAAAGTGGATTTTTAAGAGAGAATTTAAGGGGATTTTTAAGTTGGATTTTTTTAAGTTGGATTTTTTAGTTGGAATTTAGAGAGTAGTAGGTTTTGGCCGGTTCTGGATCAATGAAGCGGAGCAATTTAAGCGGAGCAATTTAAGCGGAGCAATTTAAGCGGAGCAAAGTGGATTTTTAAGAGAGAATTTAAGGGGATTTTTAAGTTGGATTTTTTTAAGTTGGATTTTTTAGTTGGAATTAAGTGGAGGAATTTAAGTGGAGGAACTTAAGCGGAGCAATTTAAGCGGAGCAATTTAAGCGGAGCAATTTAAGCGGAGCAATTTAAGCGGAGCAATTTAAGCGGAGCAATTTAAGCGGAGCAATTTAAGCGGAGCAATTTAAGCGGAGCAATTTAAGCGGAGCAATTTAAGCGGAGCAATTTAAGCGGAGCAATTTAAGCGGAGCAATTTAAGCGGAGCAAAGTGGATTTTTAAGAGAGAATTTAAGGGGATTTTTAAGTTGGATTTTTTTAAGTTGGATTTTTTAGTTGGAATTAAGTGGAGGAATTTAAGTGGAGGAACTTAAGCGGAGCAATTTAAGCGGAGCAATTTAAGCGGAGCAATTTAAGCGGAGCAATTTAAGCGGAGCAATTTAAGCGGAGCAATTTAAGCGGAGCAATTTAAGCGGAGCAATTTAAGCGGAGCAATTTAAGTGGAGCAATTTAAGTGGACCAACGGTTCGGGGAAATCAAATTATGTCCTTTTTGGTGATATGGATGCTTAACAAAAGAGAAGAAAGAAATATGCCCTAGTAAAAAATAAAAATACAAAGTTTTTAATATGATTTAAATTTTTATTTATTTTATTTAAACTTGATAGGTTTTACAGTGTTAATGTGAAAAATTATCTTTATTTTATTTAAACATTTTTCGTTTTAAAACTACTAAAATATAATATCATAATATATATATATATAATATAATATATAATATTTTATTTATAGATACATATATACAATAGACAATCATATTGGAATATTCTTATGCCCCCATGCATATGTGGTCTTTGAATCCGCACAAATAAATCTTTTTGTATCACCACAACTTAATGCTAACTTATTAATATTTTCAGTATATATTTTATGATTTCTACTTCTAAAGGTATACATTGATCTATATTGATCTTGTTTCTTAATTAAACAATTTCTATAATCTCTTAATTCTAAATTATTTGTTACATATTTTTTAATACCTTTCGCCTTTTTTGTAACCTCACCGGTATCTACTCTATAGCAATATAGTTTTGCACGTAATCCAACGAAATCTAACATTATTCTCGAGTTATTTTCATCTTTAAATAGACCTATTTCCTTGCCGTTATTTAAGGGAAAGTTGTGTATATTGTTGGGAGGATACTCAGAAGTATCAAATCTAGATCTATCAGGATTTATTACGTCATCATAGATATCAGCATAAAAATCATCTGTAAATATGGAATAGATGAAAGAATCTGTATCCATATAGTTCAAACGAATTTTGTTGTTAAATTTTGGTTTCATGTAGTCGTAGTGAAAGTCGTACATTAACCACTTTGATAGGTCAAGAACAACAAAGCCCAAGTAAATTGGTTTATCGAGTTTTATACTCCCTTTTTTCATTTCAATAGCACACATATTCGGTGAAAATATGTTACTACTATGAAAATTCGGATGAGCAATTAGCTTTCTTGCTGAAAATTGGTTTCTTATTGCATGCCACTCAGAAACAATTTTTACATCTCTACGTTTTTCAACATTTTCCATGGTCTTACCATAAACGCTATTGTTCATCAATTTAAAAAAATCTTTTTCAAACTTATTTTTGGCTACTTTTCTGTATTCAGTGTTAAGCAAAATATATTTCTGAAGCCAGTTTGATTGATTAAACGTCATGACTCTGTGCACTTTAGTCACTATTAATCCATTAGAGATACACTGCTGTAAGTTTCTTAAATGGATTGTAAATTTTTTTCTCGAATTGAGATGAGCAATAAGTTTAGGAATATTACATCCCGAGGTAATTATATTTTCAGGACAGAATGGAAGATCGTTATGCAAATCGTGGATACTAGATGGGTAATCTAAGTCTACTTCCAATACATATCCAACATTATCATCTTTGATGTTGGATATATACTCAGTTGTATATAACTCAGGATTATCCCACTGAAAATTACCATAGGGAAGGGGTTGTGACATAGCCCATCCATATAAATTATTAGCATCCAGATACATTAAATATTCCGATGCTTTATTTGGATCATAGCTTGACATATATTTATTATTTGCAACGGCATCTCTGTGACTGCACTGACACAACCCACCCCGAATTCCACTTTTAAAGAAGTTGTACATATCAACGTCTGTTAAAAGCTCCAACTTTATTTTTGTTGTTTTGAGCATAGCATCCCATGATAAACCAGGAGCGGTAAAATAATGGCAAGGGTCAAGTTCGTATATAGAATTACAAACTGTTCTGAATTTTTCAAAAATGTCTGCTAACAGGAGAACATCACTCTTTAGATATAGAATGGTATAGTCTTTAAATGTTTTACATTTAAAATGATTCCATACCTTTAGAGCATGATTGTAATCCCCATCTAAACATGCTTCATCTACCATCTTATTATGAAATTTAGTAATAGATGGAAGTGATGGTTCTTCAAATCGCTCCCATGAATCTAAATGATCATAAGGGAATACACCTTTCCTTATCATTAAATTGAATGATTCGCTCTCTTGAAAAACACTCTTTGTATTTTTCAAGTCATCAAGAGATAAATTATTTGCTAAAGAAGCAAGGCTTGATTGAAGAAATCTATTTGAATCTAAAAATCTTATTTCAAAAAATCTTTTTTCACCCAAATAAATTCTTTTAGATAGGGATATATAATTTTCCTTGTTCATCGGAATGATGTTAATGTCTCCTTGAATTTTAGCGAGACTTTTAATAAACATATGACAATCATAGCCCGAGAAATTATGAAAGAGAACTGGAAAAAATTTTGGGACACGAAAATCTAAATTACACTTCACATGTGCAGGTCCTATAAATATACCAGTGAGATGGCAATGGTTCCTTACTCTAAGCTCGCTTTCCTTAAAACTTAATTTGCAAATTGTACAAAATGGATTATTTACTTGATAGTTGTTTTCTGCATCCGTCAGTGGATTCATTGGCTTCGGTTTCTCCAACACATCCTGATATAAGGCAGTTAAATCCGATGTCAGCATTTCGATAAATTTATCTGGAGAGTTTTTGCCTAAAAGAAAGGAAGAAAAAAATTATTATTCATATCTTTTAAAATAATGAAATGTGGGTAAAATAAATGGTTTATAACAAGTTAAATGTTAGTACTCACCAACAAATGTCACTTGCTTATCAAGTTTTTCATTGAAACTGCACTTGATGAAGTAGGAGAAGGCACAAGGTATATGTTGCTGGACAGCTGTTGTTGATGAAAATTTAGGATCGGGTGTTTGGTGGCTTATCGGAGCTAGGATGGACTCAAAGTCAGCGTACACTACTAGTGGAACTTGAAGTTGTCTTCCATAATTTTTGAAATAAATATTTGTGTTATCTCCCTCTGGCATTTTTGTTATAAGTCTACAACATTCGCTTTTGTGGTTTTCAAGTTTAGTCTTACTAGCAAAATGTTGTAGACATCCGTTACAGAGATGCATTTGATGTTCTTTACCCGAAATTTGACTACATATTAAGCGATATATATTGTTGATATAAACGTAGTGAGTTCTACGATCAATGTTTATACAATACATCAAATTAATGTGTATATTCTGCTCCTTTTGTGTATGATATAATGGACCAATGATTTTAACACTTTTCTTTTTATCATTAGATTCATATCCAAATACATTCACACTTATCTCTGGGTTGTTCTCTTCAAATTTTTTTACATCTTTTAATACCAGAGGGAACTGCAAATTTTTAAAGCTGATTAGTTTACCACATACATCAATCAACTCATCTGTTATGTTTGTGATATTATACGAACTAGTTCTCGAGCGATTATTCGTAACTTCTGTGCTCAGAGCAGCTATGATGCTCCATTTAAAACAATATTCATCATTATTTTGAACATTGATGCAGGCTTTCTTTTTTATTAATTGGATGGGTAGCTTGAAATATGAAGATCCACTAATAGGTCTATATTTATTAATGTTTACCTCTATCCTTAAAAATGACGATAAAGCCCATCCACTGTCTTTACATTGGAATTCCTCCATTTTATTTTTTATTTCGGTATACATTTTTTCAAAATGATCATCCAATTCATCTTCTGAAACTACACTTAACATTTTGGTTTGCATGCTTTTAGTGGCAATAATTGCAATCAGAATCATCCGAATGTTTTATAAATTCCCCAAATACTTCGAGATTGAATTTAAAGGAATTCATCGCTTGAATTTCCTCTTGTAGAAGCCCCATGATTATGGGGTGCTTCTTATCAACAAGCATCTTTATGTCAAGAATGCTTTCATCCAAATTTTTAATAGAGAAAGTCTTAATTCTATTATTGAAAGCGGACGTCGTTGTACGTTTTGAACCTCTTTGTACGTTTTAAACCTAGTTGTTAAAGTCGTTTTGGGTTTTGTTTTTCTTATTTGTTTTTTATTCTCATTTTCCCAATCTGAATTACATATCTTTCTCATCCAAAACAAAGAATTTTTATTTTTTACTTTTTATTTTATTTTAATTTTTATCTTTTCATAGAAACAGCTAATGAATCTGGAAACCACTATCACAACATGGCTCCTATATATTATTGAACTAATGGGGTAATAAAAGATTAATGTTATCCTTAAACATTCTCGCTTATCAGGAATAATACATACTATTGAGTTTTCTAATGCTATTAAATGAAATTACAAAATTAGGAAAAAAAAATCAAAGTAACCTAAAATCTCTATCACTTGTAAGAAAAATATTTTCTTTTCATATAAATAACGAATATATTCGGAGATCACTATCATCTCTTAGAAAAAATACCTCTATAAATCATTTCAACTAATGGGAAGTATCCTTTTAAAGATCTATAAATGTAAGAAAATCTATCTTTGAATGTATCCTGAATCCACTATCACTAATTAGAAAAATACCTGTCCCATATACTTATCATTCAAACTAATGGGGTAATTAAACGTCGTTGTACGTTTTGAACCTCTTTGTAGGTTCTAAACCTAGGTGTCAACGTCGTTTTGGGTTTTGGGTTAAGTCTATCACCTCCTATCATGAACATGAATGGTTATGACCGGTATCCTTTTAAAGATCTATAAATGTAAGAAAATCTATCTTTGAATGTATCCTGAATCCACTATCACTTGTTAGAAAAATACCTCTCCCATATATATCATTCAAAATAATGGGATAATAAAACGTCGTTGTACGTTTTTTTGAACCTCTTTTTACGTTCTAAACCCAGTTATTTTGGGTTTTGGGTTAAGTCTATCGATTGATCGATTGAGGACGTGGTAATGATGAGTCCGATTTTTTTAAGGAAAAGTGTTTGTCTGTACTATTTCATATGAAATTGATTATATGTGGTGGGGATGGGAGATGAATTGGAAAGCCATATAAAATATTTTATAAAGAGTATAAAAAGGACATGAATATTACAGGATAGATATAGAATAGAATTAATAGCTAACTTGGTCGCAGCATTGCTCAAGACAGCGGAACATTTTAGCAAATACAAAACATATTATTAAAAAAAAAAAAGTAAAGAATAAAATCAAACTATTGATCGCAGCCTAGCTAAAGACAGCGGGCCAATAAAATAAATAAAAAATCTGTTTTTTTCTCTTCTATCCGCATCGAGTCACCCTTCTCCCTTGGGGGAAAATACAGTGACAGTAGACATTACAAAATTTTGGTGGCAGTGTTGGGATACATCACATTAAGATCCCCCTACCAAATAAAAACAGATTCTATCAATATAGAAGACCGATCTTCTAATGCGTTCTCTGGGGCTATACACCGAGAAATAGTAACATAGCAACATTGGGCAGTGTAAAAAGATCAGGGTAAATTCAACTATAGGGTGTGAAGCCTGCTTGGTAAGATACAACAGCAGCAGTAACAGCAGCAGCAACAGCACCAGCTCAACAACAGCAACAGCAGTAATACCGGCAGCAGAAACAACACAGCTTGAAATGGAAATTATCAACTATGATCCTAACTCGGAGTGGATGTTAGTAAATATAGTCAACCAAAATGTGATCCATCTACGAATTGGCCAAATAGATATAGGAACTAATCATTCAAATAACCATTTGA
Source organism: Chrysotoxum bicinctum (assembly GCA_911387755.1). NCBI lineage: Eukaryota > Metazoa > Arthropoda > Insecta > Diptera > Syrphidae > Chrysotoxum > Chrysotoxum bicinctum. Next base: position 174,789,969 of record OU426989.1, read on the forward strand.
TCATTCCTAGCGTGTTGGTGTCTTTTAAACATGCTGCAATACTTATTAAACCCTGCGGACAGCGTGTGTTTATAAAGAATGCTAGTGGTTCTAGAGGTACATATGTAAACGGGAGGTTAATCGGTCCCAGTAAGAAAAGGCTAGAATTTGGCGATTCAATTAGCTTTGGGATCGATATGGACAACTTTGAGCTACGAATATGTCCATCCTATGTGTTAAAGAACACCACACTAGGAAATTTAGTTCGAAACCCTAGAACACTAGACTCGCTATTATTATTATTAGACAACCTCAACGAACCAGAAGAATCTATTGCAGTCACCAACACCAACAACGAAATAAATCGTAACCCACCATTAAATGTGGAAGATCTTTACCACCCCATCGAAGTAAGAGCGTTACACGGAAGATTAGATTTTAGTCCCCGAACATTCTTCGAAATATGGCATACGGTAATTCACAGCATAGCTCAAGACAGCGGAACATTTTAACAAATACAAAACATATTATTTAAAAAAAAAATAAAGAATAAAATCAAACTATTGATCGCAGCCTAGCTAAAGACAGCGGGCCAATAAAATAAATAAAAAATCTGTTTTTTTCTCTTCTATCCGCATCGAGTCATCCTTCTCCCTTGGGGGAAAATACAGTGACAGTAGACATTACAAAATTTTGGTGGCAGTGTTGGGATACATCACATTAAGATCCCCCTTTTGCCTCCCTCACAGCAAAATCATCTAAGGTAAAAATTGAATGCTCTTCCTTGAAATGCATTTTAGTGTTGTCTTCTTACAATCTTGAGAATAACTATGATGTTCTACAACAAATATTTGAGTTTTTATAAGAAAATCTTCTCAGATAAGTATGTATATGTCTTTCAATGCATATTAAATTTAGATTTTCATTCAACCGATCATGTCCATTCATATTCATGATAGGGGGAGATAGACTTAGCCCAAAACCAAAAACCAAAACCCAAAACCCAAAACCCAAAATAACCAGGTTTAGAACGTAAAACGAGGTTCAAAACGTACAACGACGTTTTACTATCCCATTATTTTGAATGATATATGGGAGACGTCTTTTTCTAACAAGGAATAGTGGTTTCAGGATACATTCAAAGATAGTCATTTCCCATCCCCACCACATATAATCAATTTCATATGAAATAGTACAGACAAACACTTTTCCTTAAAAAAATCGGACTCATCATTACCACGTCCTCAATCGATCAATCGATAGACTTAACCCAAAACCCAAAATAACTGGGTTTAGAACGTAAAAAGAGGTTCAAAAAAACGTACAACGACGTTTTATTATCCCATTATTTTGAATGATATATATGGGAGAGGTATTTTTCTAACAAGTGATAGTGGATTCAGGATACATTCAAAGATAGATTTTCTTACATTTATAGATCTTTAAAAGGATACCGGTCATAACCATTCATGTTCATGATAGGAGGTGATAGACTTAACCCAAAACCCAAAACGACGTTGACACCTAGGTTTAGAACCTACAAAGAGGTTCAAAACGTACAACGACGTTTAATTACCCCATTAGTTTGAATGATAAGTATATGGGACAGGTATTTTTCTAATTAGTGATAGTGGATTCAGGATACATTCAAAGATAGATTTTCTTACATTTATAGATCTTTAAAAGGATACTTCCCATTAGTTGAAATGATTTATAGAGGTATTTTTTCTAAGAGATGATAGTGATCTCCGAATATATTCGTTATTTATATGAAAAGAAAATATTTTTCTTACAAGTGATAGAGATTTTAGGTTACTTTGATTTTTTTTTCCTAATTTTGTAATTTCATTTAATAGCATTAGAAAACTCAATAGTATGTATTATTCCTGATAAGCGAGAATGTTTAAGGATAACATTAATCTTTTATTACCCCATTAGTTCAATAATATATAGGAGCCATGTTGTGATAGTGGTTTCCAGATTCATTAGCTGTTTCTATGAAAAGATAAAAATTAAAATAAAATAAAAAGTAAAAAATAAAAATTCTTTGTTTTGGATGAGAAAGATATGTAATTCAGATTGGGAAAATGAGAATAAAAAACAAATAAGAAAAACAAAACCCAAAACGACTTTAACAACTAGGTTTAAAACGTACAAAGAGGTTCAAAACGTACAACGACGTCCGCTTTCAATAATAGAATTAAGACTTTCTCTATTAAAAATTTGGATGAAAGCATTCTTGACATAAAGATGCTTGTTGATAAGAAGCACCCCATAATCATGGGGCTTCTACAAGAGGAAATTCAAGCGATGAATTCCTTTAAATTCAATCTCGAAGTATTTGGGGAATTTATAAAACATTCGGATGATTCTGATTGCAATTATTGCCACTAAAAGCATGCAAACCAAAATGTTAAGTGTAGTTTCAGAAGATGAATTGGATGATCATTTTGAAAAAATGTATACCGAAATAAAAAATAAAATGGAGGAATTCCAATGTAAAGACAGTGGATGGGCTTTATCGTCATTTTTAAGGATAGAGGTAAACATTAATAAATATAGACCTATTAGTGGATCTTCATATTTCAAGCTACCCATCCAATTAATAAAAAAGAAAGCCTGCATCAATGTTCAAAATAATGATGAATATTGTTTTAAATGGAGCATCATAGCTGCTCTGAGCACAGAAGTTACGAATAATCGCTCGAGAACTAGTTCGTATAATATCACAAACATAACAGATGAGTTGATTGATGTATGTGGTAAACTAATCAGCTTTAAAAATTTGCAGTTCCCTCTGGTATTAAAAGATGTAAAAAAATTTGAAGAGAACAACCCAGAGATAAGTGTGAATGTATTTGGATATGAATCTAATGATAAAAAGAAAAGTGTTAAAATCATTGGTCCATTATATCATACACAAAAGGAGCAGAATATACACATTAATTTGATGTATTGTATAAACATTGATCGTAGAACTCACTACGTTTATATCAACAATATATATCGCTTAATATGTAGTCAAATTTCGGGTAAAGAACATCAAATGCATCTCTGTAACGGATGTCTACAACATTTTGCTAGTAAGACTAAACTTGAAAACCACAAAAGCGAATGTTGTAGACTTATAACAAAAATGCCAGAGGGAGATAACACAAATATTTATTTCAAAAATTATGGAAGACAACTTCAAGTTCCACTAGTAGTGTACGCTGACTTTGAGTCCATCCTAGCTCCGATAAGCCACCAAACACCCGATCCTAAATTTTCATCAACAACAGCTGTCCAGCAACATATACCTTGTGCCTTCTCCTACTTCATCAAGTGCAGTTTCAATGAAAAACTTGATAAGCAAGTGACATTTGTTGGTGAGTACTAACATTTAACTTGTTATAAACCATTTATTTTACCCACATTTCATTATTTTAAAAGATATGAATAATAATTTTTTTCTTCCTTTCTTTTAGGCAAAAACTCTCCAGATAAATTTATCGAAATGCTGACATCGGATTTAACTGCCTTATATCAGGATGTGTTGGAGAAACCGAAGCCAATGAATCCACTGACGGATGCAGAAAACAACTATCAAGTAAATAATCCATTTTGTACAATTTGCAAATTAAGTTTTAAGGAAAGCGAGCTTAGAGTAAGGAACCATTGCCATCTCACTGGTATATTTATAGGACCTGCACATGTGAAGTGTAATTTAGATTTTCGTGTCCCAAAATTTTTTCCAGTTCTCTTTCATAATTTCTCGGGCTATGATTGTCATATGTTTATTAAAAGTCTCGCTAAAATTCAAGGAGACATTAACATCATTCCGATGAACAAGGAAAATTATATATCCCTATCTAAAAGAATTTATTTGGGTGAAAAAAGATTTTTTGAAATAAGATTTTTAGATTCAAATAGATTTCTTCAATCAAGCCTTGCTTCTTTAGCAAATAATTTATCTCTTGATGACTTGAAAAATACAAAGAGTGTTTTTCAAGAGAGCGAATCATTCAATTTAATGATAAGGAAAGGTGTATTCCCTTATGATCATTTAGATTCATGGGAGCGATTTGAAGAACCATCACTTCCATCTATTACTAAATTTCATAATAAGATGGTAGATGAAGCATGTTTAGATGGGGATTACAATCATGCTCTAAAGGTATGGAATCATTTTAAATGTAAAACATTTAAAGACTATACCATTCTATATCTAAAGAGTGATGTTCTCCTGTTAGCAGACATTTTTGAAAAATTCAGAACAGTTTGTAATTCTATATACGAACTTGACCCTTGCCATTATTTTACCGCTCCTGGTTTATCATGGGATGCTATGCTCAAAACAACAAAAATAAAGTTGGAGCTTTTAACAGACGTTGATATGTACAACTTCTTTAAAAGTGGAATTCGGGGTGGGTTGTGTCAGTGCAGTCACAGAGATGCCGTTGCAAATAATAAATATATGTCAAGCTATGATCCAAATAAAGCATCGGAATATTTAATGTATCTGGATGCTAATAATTTATATGGATGGGCTATGTCACAACCCCTTCCCTATGGTAATTTTCAGTGGGATAATCCTGAGTTATATACAACTGAGTATATATCCAACATCAAAGATGATAATGTTGGATATGTATTGGAAGTAGACTTAGATTACCCATCTAGTATCCACGATTTGCATAACGATCTTCCATTCTGTCCTGAAAATATAATTACCTCGGGATGTAATATTCCTAAACTTATTGCTCATCTCAATTCGAGAAAAAAATTTACAATCCATTTAAGAAACTTACAGCAGTGTATCTCTAATGGATTAATAGTGACTAAAGTGCACAGAGTCATGACGTTTAATCAATCAAACTGGCTTCAGAAATATATTTTGCTTAACACTGAATACAGAAAAGTAGCCAAAAATAAGTTTGAAAAAGATTTTTTTAAATTGATGAACAATAGCGTTTATGGTAAGACCATGGAAAATGTTGAAAAACGTAGAGATGTAAAAATTGTTTCTGAGTGGCATGCAATAAGAAACCAATTTTCAGCAAGAAAGCTAATTGCTCATCCGAATTTTCATAGTAGTAACATATTTTCACCGAATATGTGTGCTATTGAAATGAAAAAAGGGAGTATAAAACTCGATAAACCAATTTACTTGGGCTTTGTTGTTCTTGACCTATCAAAGTGGTTAATGTACGACTTTCACTACGACTACATGAAACCAAAATTTAACAACAAAATTCGTTTGAACTATATGGATACAGATTCTTTCATCTATTCCATATTTACAGATGATTTTTATGCTGATATCTATGATGACGTAATAAATCCTGATAGATCTAGATTTGATACTTCTGAGTATCCTCCCAACAATATACACAACTTTCCCTTAAATAACGGCAAGGAAATAGGTCTATTTAAAGATGAAAATAACTCGAGAATAATGTTAGATTTCGTTGGATTACGTGCAAAACTATATTGCTATAGAGTAGATACCGGTGAGGTTACAAAAAAGGCGAAAGGTATTAAAAAATATGTAACAAATAATTTAGAATTAAGAGATTATAGAAATTGTTTAATTAAGAAACAAGATCAATATAGATCAATGTATACCTTTAGAAGTAGAAATCATAAAATATATACTGAAAATATTAATAAGTTAGCATTAAGTTGTGGTGATACAAAAAGATTTATTTGTGCGGATTCAAAGACCACATATGCATGGGGGCATAAGAATATTCCAATATGATTGTCTATTGTATATATGTATCTATAAATAAAATATTATATATTATATTATATATATATATATTATGATATTATATTTTAGTAGTTTTAAAATGTTTAAATAAAATAAAGATAATTTTTCACATTAACACTGTAAAACCTATCAAGTTTAAATAAAATAAATAAAAATTTAAATCATATTAAAAACTTTGTATTTTTATTTTTTACTAGGGCATATTTCTTTCTTCTCTTTTGTTAAGCATCCATATCACCAAAAAGGACATAATTTGATTTCCCCGAACCGTTGGTCCACTTAAATTGCTCCACTTAAATTGCTCCGCTTAAATTGCTCCGCTTAAATTGCTCCGCTTAAATTGCTCCGCTTAAATTGCTCCGCTTAAATTGCTCCGCTTAAATTGCTCCGCTTAAATTGCTCCGCTTAAATTGCTCCGCTTAAATTGCTCCGCTTAAATTGCTCCGCTTAAGTTCCTCCACTTAAATTCCTCCACTTAATTCCAACTAAAAAATCCAACTTAAAAAAATCCAACTTAAAAATCCCCTTAAATTCTCTCTTAAAAATCCACTTTGCTCCGCTTAAATTGCTCCGCTTAAATTGCTCCGCTTAAATTGCTCCGCTTAAATTGCTCCGCTTAAATTGCTCCGCTTAAATTGCTCCGCTTAAATTGCTCCGCTTAAATTGCTCCGCTTAAATTGCTCCGCTTAAATTGCTCCGCTTAAATTGCTCCGCTTAAATTGCTCCGCTTAAGTTCCTCCACTTAAATTCCTCCACTTAATTCCAACTAAAAAATCCAACTTAAAAAAATCCAACTTAAAAATCCCCTTAAATTCTCTCTTAAAAATCCACTTTGCTCCGCTTAAATTGCTCCGCTTCATTGATCCAGAACCGGCCAAAACCTACTACTCTCTAAATTCCAACTAAAAAATCCAACTTAAAAAAATCCAACTTAAAAATCCCCTTAAATTCTCTCTTAAAAATCCACTTTGCTCCGCTTAAATTGCTCCGCTTCATTGATCCAGAACCGGCCAAAACCTACTACTCTCTAAATTCCAACTAAAAAATCCAACTTAAAAAAATCCAACTTAAAAATCCCCTTAAATTCTCTCTTAAAAATCCACTTTGCTCCGCTTAAATTGCTCCGCTTCATTGATCCAGAACCGGCCAAAACCTACTACTCTCTAAATTCCAACTAAAAAATCCAACTTAAAAAAATCCAACTTAAAAATCCCCTTAAATTCTCTCTTAAAAATCCACTTTGCTCCGCTTAAATTGCTCCGCTTCATTGATCCAGAACCGGCCAAAACCTACTACTCTCTAAATTCCAACTAAAAAATCCAACTTAAAAAAATCCAACTTAAAAATCCCCTTAAATTCTCTCTTAAAAATCCACTTTGCTCCGCTTAAATTGCTCCGCTTCATTGATCCAGAACCGGCCAAAACCTACTACTCTCTAAATTCCAACTAAAAAATCCAACTTAAAAAAATCCAACTTAAAAATCCCCTTAAATTCTCTCTTAAAAATCCAATTTGCTCCGCTTAAATTGCTCCGCTTCATTGATCCAGAACCGGCCAAAACCTACTACTTACCTAAGTTTTTAAAAAAAATCCAATATATATTTTTTTAACTTATGTATGTAACATTAGTATAGAAACCCCAAAAAATAGCGATTTAAAGAAAAAAATTGATTTTTTTTAAAATGGAAGGTGATTTATGATTTTGCAAAGAGTACAATTATTGTATTAGTTTGCGAAAAATTTTGCCATTTAGTTTCATCAATGACTTAAACTTTGCATTTAAAATTATTTTTCACTAATACAATTTTTTATCAAAAAATTTTATTGAGAACTTCGATAAAATATTTAAATGAAGCGTTTCGAAGTAAGTTTTTAAAACGGAGAGAATACTAAATATGCACAAAGAGAATTTCGGATGCAATAATGTCAAATTTATTAAATTTTCAAAATGAAACTTTTAAGGTTTTCGCGGTTGTTAACATATGACATTTTTAATATTTAGGATTAGCCGCGTTATATATACAAAAATATTTAGCGAGTGCAATACAGTACTCACTCCCGGTGACCACGCTTAATGAAATTTGTAGCGAAATGTTCGGGGTGAGTACTGTATTGCAGTCGCTAATATTTTTATATATATAACGCGTCTATTCCGAAATATTTAAAATGTCATTTTCAAAATTGGAAAAGTCATACAAATTTTACTTTTTTTTTACTGAAACTTCGCATTTTAACTTTTTAGTATATAATTATTTATGTTTTTTAACAGTTTCAAAAATTCTTTTTATAATTTTGTTCGCACTTAAGAGATTATGACAACGCACAAATGTTTGAGCATAGTGCAAGCGTTTGGGAATCTTGGGATAGTTGTAGAGTATTTAAAAGGATACATATATTGATGCACATTGGTTTTGAAAGCCTGAATATCGGGAAGGAAGGAATAATGGGAAGGAAATATTGAGCTGGGTAATGAAATTAACATTCGTGTAGTACTGTAAACAAAGAATCTCTGAACTTGACGCTACGGGTTGCGGATTGGCATTCTCTGAAGCGCGAGTATTGTGTTTGAATTAATTAAGGGGAGGGATACCACTGTTTTTTTTTATTTCGTTTGCTAATTAATTCGATGGTTTCTATTTATTCTTGTATTCTTAAACTCTTTTAATTAAAAAAAAAAAACAAAAATATTTTGGATTTAAAAAAAAATTGAATCTTTTTTAGGAAATTCATTATTTTGAAAGTTAATTTTTTTGAAATTTAGATATTATTTGTTTATTAGTAACAAAATAAAATAAAATAAACAATAAAATAAAATAAAAATTTTTCTTCTTTGAATTTAAATAACATTGCATATATAAATATTGGAAACAAAATTTTCGGTTTTTAAAAAAATTTTTTTTTCAAAAATCAATGGCGCAAAATTTTAAACATCCTATTATTAAGGTATTAGTATGATACTACTAAACAATTTGCTAACTTTATAGTAGTTTACTAACTCATTCTTAATTTTAAACATTTTCTAACTAGTATCGTACTAAAAGAATTTTCTTAATAAATTGCTTCTGAACACACCTAAAACAATGATATTTCGTGTAAAAAAGTAAGTACACGAACTTTTTTTGATGTTTGCAAATATCAAAGAGTCATATGAAACTAGCACGATACTAAAAAAATAAAGTAGGTGTTCGATGATTTAACTTTAATAAAAGGGTAGAGAAAGTATGATGCTATCGGGTTTTTCAATAAGAGCGCTGCAAAAGTTTTTTTGAATAAAACAAAAACGGTTTTGGTTATCAATGAAATTCTTTATTCCGATTAAAATTTGCAAATTCGTTGTATTAACCTAGTATCGTACTAAAACAGCTTTACCATCGTACTAATTCAATTAAAATTTTGAGCCAATATCTTCAAAACGTGCCATTAATTTTAATTTAACGATTAATTTTTCAAATTATTTCCTTAAATCTATGTACATATGTAACTAAATACTTAAAATTGGCATCCCAAATTTTTTCTGTAAAATTTTTAAAAACACTTATTATACACAGGGTCCCTCGATTCGTGCATAATATTTTAAGACGTGATTTTTGGGTATAGGTTCGATAAGTACTTTGCCTCATCGCCCGATGGTGCCAGTATCGCAAGAGAGATTTACTATCGTCTAGTACATTTTCATAGACGGCTACTGTCAAAATTTCAGCCGAATCGCACTCGTGGTTTTGTTTTGACCACGTGTGGAAGCCAGCTTGTCCGCAAATTTTAGAACAATGGGAAAGAAGCAATATCGGTCGGTGATTTCATTCTTGTTTTTGGAAGGAAAATTGGGCAGCGAGATCAAAGAGCACTTGGATGCTGTGTACGGTGACTCTCTTCCTTCGATGACGACCGTCAAAAATTGGTATACCGAGTTTAACGTGGTCGCACATCGGTTTTTGATGAGCCCCACCCAGGTGACGCGAAAATGGTTACCACGGATGATAGCGTGTCAAAAATCCACTATCTCGTATTGTAAGACCGGCGCCGGCCGATTGAAGGTGCGCGAGATAGCTGAAACAGTAGGCATCTCAAAAGATCGCGTGGGTTACATCCTTCACGAAATTTTGTGCATGAGAAAGCTGTCGACGCGATGGGTGCCGCGTTTGCTCACTCCAGACAACAAGTGCAACCGTAAGACCACTTCAGAGCAGCGTTTGAAGCTATCGAATTGCACTACGAACTACTGCCACGGCCACCGTGTTCTCCATATTTGACCCCGTGCGACTTTTTTTTGCTTGCAACCTTGCAAAAATCACTCGCCGCGACGGATAGAAATTTGAGTCGAATAAGGAGGTCATCGCCGCCATGGAGGCCTTCTTTACAGACCTCGAGAAAACACCTATTTTTCAGTTGGGTTAAAGAAGTTGGAGCATCGCTGGATCAACTTTATGGAGCTAAAAGGAGAATATTGAGAAATAAATCGCCACTTTTCCAAAATTTTAGTTTTTTTTTCTTGTGGGCTAAGTACTTATCGGACCGCCCTCGTATTTTAAGAAAATAATCATTTAACAGTAACGGCCTATCTCCAATATTTATATCATTATCGGGGATTTAAGAAAAATCTTACTATGGTGTACCCTGACCCATCTTAATGGTAATTACGCTGGTAGTACTAATGTTAGAAACCACACATGGGGCTTTGTTTTTAGTAAAAATACTAGCCTTTGTCAATTTCCATTTTGTTCCATTTTTCCAGTCCATGCTAATTTCTTGACTTTGGGTTCAATTTTCTCCAGAAAATGCGTTATAAATATAACGTCTTACTATCTTTTTTTGAATGAACGTATTAATAATAAGAATTAATGACAAGTTTTGCAGAAAAACCCATATTTTTTATGATACTTGGGAAACCTGGAACATGTAAAAGTAAGAAAAGGGTTTTCTGCTTTTTCGTTTTTTTTGGGAAAAATGGACACGTTTCTAAGAACAGTTGATAATAAAAGTGGTTTTCCAAGAATTTTGCAACCAAGGCAATAAAACATGGACAATCCAGCATAATGGTTTGGGCATGTTTTTCCCTCTATGGTAATCGTCCCATATACCGGATTGAAGGCGTGGATCAGCATATTTATGTGAAGATCATGGAGAAAGTTATGTTCCCATATGCTGAAGATGAAGTGTCACTGAAATGGGTCTTTTAACAAGACAACGACCCAAAGCATACAAGTAAACTTGTAAAGTAGTGGTTCCAAAAAAGAGGGTTAATGTCATGGTGTGACCTGCGCAGTCCCCAGACCTCAACCCAATAGAAAATGTTTGGTGTGATGTCAAGAATTATGCCAAATAAACCAACTACTAACACAACCCTTTGGGGAGCTGTACAGCAGTTTTGGAGGTTCATACCTGTAGAAAGATGTGAAAATCTTATTAATTCGATGCAACGTGCGTCGTTGTGCTGCTGTTATTTCCAACAAGGGACATGCAACTAAATATTAATTTAAGGTTCAAACACTCGACTATCACTTATGGTAGGATGTAACGTTTTTCTTTATATTTTTACTTATTCCTTGAATAAGTATCAGATTAGGTGATGATCTCAAATGAGCCTTGCTCCTAACCATCGACGATTAGTCTTCGTGACCATTCAAAACCTTCACTTGAGATTCCTTACAGAAAATGAGGAAACGACCCCTGATAACCAAATATTGTTTTATCTCGTACCTCCTTATTTCGAATATGCTTCGATGTCACACATACTCCGTAATCGCTCAACACCAAATTGTAGAATCATGTTAAAAAAAAAACCTTTGATAAAACTTTATAGATTATTATTTTGAGAATTTTCTAATTCCCAACGAATATCATACATATCTTTCATAGGATTGGAAAAAAACTCGGTAGGTTATTATATATATCCATCATCGATAAACTGACCTTTATCAGCTTTAGCTACCATAAAAGGTGCCGAACTAAAACCCTCCGAATCCTCTCCTTTCTTAAGGAATCTACACCCTAGTAACCTCTGTTATTTTTCGTACCTTTCAAAAAAAACTAATCGGTCGTCCAAATCGCAGGGCTGCTAGGTTGTCTCCACTCCGTAGCTATCTTAGGTCTGCTGGGTGCTCGATCGCTTAGCTCGTCGAATGGGGTGGGGTTCTTGTAGCTAGAGTGGGACGGTGTTACTTTTTTTTTATTTCAGACCTAAAGGTTCCGGTGACACGAACCGAAATTTTTTTAAATTTAATTGGACCCTAAATTGCAAAAGTGAAAAAAATTTACTTTACGAACTACAAATGTTAACTCTCGTTCCTTTTTTTTTTATTATTTTTTTTTTTGTTATGGTGAAAAAAATGATTGTGGAGCGTTTGAAATCGTTCGGAGACTAGATGTAAATAGCTCCTTTAGCCGTGCCCGCCCTAAGGTATACTGAATTTATTTCACTATACCCCTTCGTAGTTCTCTCAGGTAGCTATTTTTTTGGTCTAAGAGAACCCCCTTATTCAGATTAGGATTTTCTTCCTCTTTTCTCTTTTAATTAATTCTTGTCATTTCCCTTCTCTTTTCTCACCCCCTTCTAACGCCTTATCACCACTTCATTCCTCCCTCTTAACAGTATAGCTTAACAAACCAAATCTTTTATCACTATCCACCATTTCCAGGCGGAATCAAAATACTGATTTAACTCTCGCATCAATCCAAATTTAGAATTTACTTTTTATTTAAATAATTTCTCGTAAATCAAACAAAGAACTTTTAATAAATTAATAACTATGGTTTTTCTTATTGGTTACTATTACTGTCTTTCATTAAAAAAAAACTTAACATACGACATTAACAACTATTATATACATACTACCGCTTCCTTTTTTCTGTTTTTTTTTTCTTTTTGTTTTTGATTATCAAGAACTTCATCCAAAACACAACCTAAGGTTTACAAACTTTTACCTTAATCGTTTTTTTAAACAATTCGGATTGTATGGGTGTCTGTATAAGCATATATGTATAATTTTCAAATAGAAAAGCTACCCCACAAAACTATAATATTTACTTATAATATTTATATTTCTTTATAATAATTACTCACCCGATCTCCTCCTCGCCGAAGTGCACTCCACCGTAGGTAGTCGATCGATGTCCAAAAATTCAACGATGTATGGTTCAATTCCAATATGGAAGTGGCTATAACTTTTTAACTGAATCTTATTATCTTTTCTTTAATTTTTTTTTTTTTTAATATTATACAACTTATACACGGACACCCGCGGATTTTAAGCAACCTTTTCTTTTTTTTTTGACTCTACTTTTTATTTATTTTTGTTTTAGGAAGCGGAAGAATTTACACTTTTAATCTTATTTTATAAAACCTTTTTAGAAAGCTAATCTCATATGGAAAACTAATATGTATATAAAAAGATATAAATTGGACTTCAATGTCTCTTAAAATTTCATTTTGTTTTCCTTATTTACTTTTTTTTTTAATTGAACTTTAACTCATATCTTTATCTTCTTAAACTTTAACTTTCATTTTTTTTCTTTTACTTTAATTTTCCGTTTGACCTAGTTTTGTTTCTTCTTTCTCTATTTCTTTTCCCGGTTCCTCTTTTTTTTTAGATTTCTTCTTTACGAACCCGTCCGTGAATTTCCGAACAGAGTATGTTTTTTTTTTTTTGTTTATTCTTCTTATTTCTTTTGCGGTTATGCTTCGCGATCGACTAACGATTTTCTTTTTCTTTTTCGAATTCTCGCCGAGATAATATTCGGAGGGTAGGAATAAGAACGCTATACCATCTTATGGTTAAACTGCCTGTTTTTTTTTCTTTTGCTGCGTTTGCTTTATGTCTTATCCTTTTGCGTTTGCATGTCTCGTTAGGATTTCTTTTTCTTTTTAATTTCACTTATTTCTTTCGCGCGCGCCGCCGTCGCGTCTCATCGCATCGACCCCAGATTCGCAAGTAATACCCCTAATTCTTTTGTTCTTTTGCCTAATTGGAGGAAATACAATTGGACTTTAGTATATTGCTTTTTATATTTTGGTATACTTTTTAATGAAAATCTTTACCCTTGTCTTTTTTTTTTCATCTAGGTTTTCTTTTTTGAGTGTCCCTATTATTTTTTCCTCTTTTTCTAGGGACAAAAAAGATTTTTCTTTTTGCTGCCAAGTACCTATCCGGCGTATAAATGAAGTTTTTTTCTTTTCTGCCAGCCGCGGCGGCGCGATATTGAAATAGTTAATTAATTTAAACCACTGAGACTGCCTTCCTCCTGTAAAAAGTTGTTTTTCTTTTTACTAACAAATATAAGCCGGAATATAAGTGGTATAATAACTTACCAAAAATTTTTGAGGAGACAAACACGTCTCACCGGCTCGACGACTATGTAAGGAAAGAACTATAAGCAATGGTAAAAATGGCGACTTTGTCGCGAAGATGAGTTTCATCCCTAATTATACCGGATATGATAAGTATACCGAAACGAAACAGCAAACGTCGGTAAACTGGAAGGTAGTTACATTGGAAATTTCCAAAAGTTTGGATTTAAGTTTTCTTATATAGGGTAAATCTGTAGTTTATCTTTATTTCGGTGTCGGTAAATTATCTATATTGGATTGAACTCGTTACAAAGCTTATACTTTACGTTGAGGTAACTCAATGTCAAGGATAAGAAAGAGTTCAATTAAGAGTCTCATGCGCAGCTGCAAGCCGGGCTATCTAATTTGGTTATCTTTTTAAATCTTTCGTATGGGCTACTGACTCAAACCCTTTATCGTCTTTTATCCTATACAAATTGTTTCCTACATTCTTTATCACTTGAACTTTAACGAATTTAGGAGTCAATTTAGCGCTAAGGTGTTTTGAGGCATCGCTCAACACGAAGTTTCGCTTGAATATCTTCTCTCCTGCTTGAAACTTTACTTGTCGACTTCTCAAATTATATTTATTTGCATAATCCTCATGCGCCTTTTCCAAAGCTATTTTCAAATGGGCATGTAGAATATTCATCTTTGCTGTTTTTGGCAACCAGTCAATCTCAGAGTTGTTCAAACCATTCAATTTTTTTAAGAGCTGATAGTCCACCCCATGTTCTATCATTCGCTGTCCAAAAAGAGCTTCATAAGGGGATATTCTTAATACTGAATGTACGGTTGTACGCAATGCACTGCTGATTGAAGAGAGATATTCGTCCCAATTTAACTGCTTTGGATCAATGTATGAACGAATAGCAGCTAATATTGACCTGTTTACTCGCTCGCTTGCGTTAGCTTGCGGCGAGTAACTAGCCGTTCTGTAATGTTTAATTCCCCAAGCGTTCATGGACTTGGAAAATTCTTTGCTAAGAAATTGCGAACCATTATCTGATAATAAGCTCTCAGGTACACCGAACATAAGGAATATGTTTTCCTTTAGAAAATTTAAAACGGTTTGCGTAGAAGCCTTTTTCAACGGTTTGATTAGTATGAATTTTGTTAATTGATCTAATGCAATAACGATATAGGTATTTCCATTACGTGACCTTGGATAAGGTCCAAGGAAATCCACGTATAAATGTTGGAAAGGTCGTTCCACAGAAAACGCTTCACCCATCTCTGTTCGTAAAGTTGTGTTGGTGGCTTTGGACATTTTGCATGTCTCACACTTAGAGATAAATAGTTTTACTTGTGAAGCCATAGATGGCCAATAATATCGTTGACGGAGGCGATACAAAGTCTTTGTTATCCCCCCGTGCGAAGCTCTGGGTGGGCAATGAGCCAGAGAAATCATTTGTTCCGAAAGCGCCGATGGAATCCACAACTTCCATGTCAGGTCGTCTTCAAGTGGATTCCCGGTGGAATGTTTACATTTTTTGTATATAAAACCATCGGAAACTTTAAGGTCTGGTAAACGATCTTTATTCTCCACAATGTGTTGGATGATTTCACAATATTCTTTCGATATGAAACTTGCATCATTTAAATCCACTTGAAGAACCAGTTCGGGATCCGCTGACATAGACCCCGGAAGAGAAGCCTCTAACCCTAGTGCTTCCACCTCGTACACTCGAGACAGAGCATCAGGCACTACGTTAAGAGTTCCCTTCCGGTGTTCAATCCCAAAGTCGAATCCCTGGAGTTTGAGACTCCATCGGGCTAGTCTTCCCGTCGGATCTCTCAAGCTCATTAACCACTTCAGACTTGCGTGGTCGGTTATAACCAAAAACCTGTACCCCTCCACGTATGGCCTGAACTTTTGTATACCTCTCACCGCTGCAAGACATTCTCTCTCTGTAACTGTATAGTTACGCTGGGCTGCGTTAAGTTTCTGAGAGTAATAAATTATCGGTCGCTCTATTCCCTCTTCATCTCTCTGGCATAGCACGCAGCCTATGCCTGTAGCTGAAGCATCACATAAAATTATAAATTCTTTCTCAAAGTCGGGATTTATAAGTACTGGAGCTGACGTTAAAGATCTTTTCACTTCGTCAAAGGCTTCTACAGCTTTTTCGTTGAATTCAAACTTCTTCCCTTTCTTCAACAAGTCTGTTAAAGGGCTGGTCAGGGTTGAAAAATTGGCAATAAATCTACGATACCAACCAGCCATTCCCAGAAATCTGCGTACCTGTCGCTGCGTTGTTGGCTTTGGGAAGTCTAATATGGCCGAAATTTTTGCCGGGTCGGCTTTCAAACATCCCTGACCAACAATGTAACCCAGATACTGCAGTTCCCGAAAACAAAACTTTGATTTCTCTACATTTATTGTCAATCCTGCTTCCTGTAATCTTTTCGCTATCCTGCCTAAAAGCTCTATGTGCTCTTCGAACGTACGAGATATTACTAACAAATCATCTAGATAAACAAAGACCCTATCACGTAATTCCTGCGGAACTACCAAATTCATGAGATAGGTTAAACTTTGAGCAGCGTTAGAAAGACCGAACGGCATCACTTTAAATTGATAGAGAGGTCTACCGGGGACGGTGAAAGCAGTCTTCTCCCGTGAACCTTTCTCCAGCGGTATCTGCCAGTACGCGTCTTTCAGATCCACACTTGATATGAAATGTGTATCTGAAAGGCGTGCTAACAATCCTTCAATATGAGCAATGGGGCTCGCATTTTTCTTTGTGACCTGATTCACTTTTCGAAAGTCCAAGCACAATCGGTTCTTTCCCGGTTTCCGTACCAATACGACGGGGGAACTCCATGGGCTTGAACTTTCTTCCAGGATCCCCATTGAAATCATGCGATCCAACTCCTCATACACTAAGGCTTGTACCGCTGGAGATATGGGATAGTGACGCTGTTTTATTGGCGACGCGTCCCCAGTATCTATCTTGTGTTCAATCAAGTGAGTCCGTCCTAAGCCTTTCTTCGCAAAAGATGGGAATTGCTCGACTGTATCTCTAAGAATTTTAGCTTCACTTACGGTCAACTCACATTCCGTGATCTTCGGGTTACTGGTATTCGAGTTCGCTGTGGTTGTTATTTCACTTATAACACCTGGAGCAATTTGGAAAATACGAAAAAAATCAACTCCCAAATATAATGATTGGGCTAGCGACGGTACTATGAACAAATTTAGCACTTCCATTTTACCTTTGTACTTTATCTGAGCCGAAACCATTCCGACAATTTCTTGTCTATGTCCACTGGCGGTGGCGATTGTTGAAGAAAATGTCTTATAAGAAATTTTGTTTTCTTTCAAGAATTCTAACGATCCTGCCCCCAGACAACTTAAGCTGGCGCCTGAATCGAGTAGACCTAGCAATTTTTTTCCAAACAACTCGACAGTCACATAGGGTCGTGGATCATCAGATACGCTCTCTATTGTGGCTATTGATAATGCCTTATACATTTCTTTTTTCTTGCTTATTCTATCTCTGAGTTTACTAATTTTCTGAGACAAGTAGGGTGAGGTAACTATTCTCTGGCGAGCTTTATAATATTCAATCTGTCGCTCATGTAAGGACTTTCTTGGTGGAAGAGTCTTTTGTTCTAATTTTCTAGGTGTCGCAAAGGTCTCATCTTGGGTTTTATTGGGTTTTAATATCATAATAGGTTTAGATTTTTTTTCGTCAATTTTTATTGTTCCGGGTAGCGGGTCTAGGCACAATTCCCCCCGGCTGAAGAATTGCTCTGTCTGAAGTTTTCCGAACACCTTTTACAGTTAGGCGTGACAACGCCTTCAAATCCACATTTGAAACAAAATAAACGTCTGCGTGGATCTGGACAATCTCTAAACGAGTGCCCTTCACACTTACAGTTCCAGCATTTCCACGTATTAACATTACTATGTAATGCTTCAACTGAAATTTGTTCATTACACGATGGATCTCCTGAACTTCTATCAACTTCACTCACAAAACGTCTATTAGTATTATTGTTTCCTATATTTGACTGGAATCTCGATTTCAGGGTTTCAGTACCGTTCAAAAACTTTTCTATAGTCCTACAAACGTAGACTAATTCTGGTAAGCTAGTAGTGTTAAAAGTTATTAACAACTCGCCCATCCTCCGCTTGACGTTTTGTTTCACTAGTTCTACTATCTCCCTAGCTGGTTTTGGGATTCTTAATCTCGAATTCAATCTTATTAAATCATCGTAAAAATCATTAAAACTTTCGCCTGGTGATTGCTTGCGATCAGACATCTTCCGTGATAATTCGGAATCGGTTTCTAGACTTCTATATTGTTCCAGAAGAGCTAACCTGAGTGAGGGCCAAGACGTTCGGGGGTGGTTCTTGAGGTGCATCCAAAACCATGCTTCTGCGGAACCACTAACGAACTGGTGGAAGTTAGAAACTACTTCTTCCCAAGACACGTTATAACTGTCCTTAACCCTCTCTAACCTGAACAAAAACTCATCAATGGTCATGTTTTTAGAATCGAATTTTATCCCCCACTTATGATAATGCGGGAATCTCGTATACGTACTCGGTAAAGAACTTGCTGCATTTGGTTGATTCGACGTACCCGGTGAATCGTTGAGATTCATTTGGCTCAACTGTGTAAGAAAATTATCTACGTTCGACCCTCTGGCCATATCAACCGGATGAACATTGGGTTCATTTTGTTGTGTTCTTATTTGGGTTGACTGGGTGTTCACTACCCTCGGCACGAAACCTTCATTAGCACGATCAGTTGGTGTAATGACTTCGTTCAGGTTTCTAGAATTCTGACTAGTTGATTGAGCTGCAGAAATTACGGGTATCGCAGGGATTACACTCGTGAGAGTCTCCCTCACTATACTCTGTACCTGTTCTAAAATTCTAGTTTGACTTCGAGCCAGTTCTTCACGGATGAACCGTTGGTCCTCCGTTCTATTGAGCCCAATTGTCGCAGTCACTACCTCCTGTACATAATTTTCGAACTGAATTATTTCTCTAGAATCGTTGACATCGCGGGGACTTGAACTAGCAACGGGTGTACGTGGTTGATTTCCACCCGGCTCTCCAGAATTGTTAACTAAGTTGGCATTACTTCCGGCCGCGATAGGATTATCAGATTCGTCACGCCTAGCGCTAACATCACCATTTCGCTGAATGGGTGTCATGCTTACTCTTCGTTGGAATCTAAGCTGGCGTGTACTAGGAATTACCAGACGTGGTCTTCCTCGTCTTCTCATTTATTTATTTTTTTTGTTTTTTCTTTAGTTGAAAATTAGCTGTACTCTCTTATTTATTTATTTATTTATTTTTTTTTTTTTTTATTTTATTTTTTTTTTATTTTATTTTTTATCGCAACCAAAAAAAAATTTCCAATTTAATAATATTTTACTTCAAAAAAAAAAACTCGTTACTCTCTTTTATTCTCATACGACAATATTTTGTATCTAAATACCAAAAGAAAACCAAACTAATTATTTTCAAAATTCAAAAATAAAATCTAACTTCAAACTGTCATACATATGTTGGGGGGTGATGAGGAGTTGGAAATGACAAAATTTTCTTCAGTGAGAAAAAGTATTTCTAATCAATAAAAATTTTATTTCTCATTTAAAAAAAATACTCTTAAAAAAAAATTATTATTCTTTTGATTTTTAACGCTCACAAAAAAAAATTGAATTCGTTCCAAATCGAAATGAGCCTTTAACCCACTGCTACCGACGTGAGTCGAGAATGTAGTCAATCAACCACCGGTCAATGCGTTCGAAATTTTCACTCCATTCTAGAACTTAAATTCTCCTTTTTTTATTTTACCGAATGTGAAAGTTCTTAAACAAACCTATTTCTAGTTACACATATTATCTACACTTCCGCAACTACGTGCGTCAGGAAATTTCTACTAACCACAGGTCAAAAGATGTAGAAAATCACAACTTAAAAATGTTTTTCACTCAATTTAGAGTTAAGTCTTTGTACAACAGTCCACTGAGGAAATGTCCTCAATGCGGATACAAATAACTTAACTTTACAAAAATAAAAATGCTGAGGTCAAGGACAGCTAATCGGCTCACTACAACGACGTATCTAAAAAAAATATTTAACTACCGGATAGTCAAGTCGAAAGAACTCCCTTTAGGTGTTGTACCTCGAGTGAAATTTTTCACAAAAAATTTTTTTTTGTTCACAAACTTTCAGACTCTTAAACGCTTTTCACCTCAAAAAAAAACTTCTCAATTTTGCAATTCGGGCCCCACGTTGGGCGCCATCTGTAACGTTTTTCTTTATATTTTTACTTATTCCTTGAATAAGTATCAGATTAGGTGATGATCTCAAATGAGCCTTGCTCCTAACCATCGACGATTAGTCTTCGTGACCATTCAAAACCTTCACTTGAGATTCCTTACAGAAAATGAGGAAACGACCCCTGATAACCAAATATTGTTTTATCTCGTACCTCCTTATTTCGAATATGCTTCGATGTCACACATACTCCGTAATCGCTCAACACCAAATTGTAGAATCATGTTAAAAAAAAAACCTTTGATAAAACTTTATAGATTATTATTTTGAGAATTTTCTAATTCCCAACGAATATCATACATATCTTTCATAGGATTGGAAAAAAACTCGGTAGGTTATTATATATATCCATCATCGATAAACTGACCTTTATCAGCTTTAGCTACCATAAAAGGTGCCGAACTAAAACCCTCCGAATCCTCTCCTTTCTTAAGGAATCTACACCCTAGTAACCTCTGTTATTTTTCGTACCTTTCAAAAAAAACTAATCGGTCGTCCAAATCGCAGGGCTGCTAGGTTGTCTCCACTCCGTAGCTATCTTAGGTCTGCTGGGTGCTCGATCGCTTAGCTCGTCGAATGGGGTGGGGTTCTTGTAGCTAGAGTGGGACGGTGTTACTTTTTTTTTATTTCAGACCTAAAGGTTCCGGTGACACGAACCGAAATTTTTTTAAATTTAATTGGACCCTAAATTGCAAAAGTGAAAAAAATTTACTTTACGAACTACAAATGTTAACTCTCGTTCCTTTTTTTTTTATTATTTTTTTTTTGTTATGGTGAAAAAAATGATTGTGGAGCGTTTGAAATCGTTCGGAGACTAGATGTAAATAGCTCCTTTAGCCGTGCCCGCCCTAAGGTATACTGAATTTATTTCACTATACCCCTTCGTAGTTCTCTCAGGTAGCTATTTTTTTGGTCTAAGAGAACCCCCTTATTCAGATTAGGATTTTCTTCCTCTTTTCTCTTTTAATTAATTCTTGTCATTTCCCTTCTCTTTTCTCACCCCCTTCTAACGCCTTATCACCACTTCATTCCTCCCTCTTAACAGTATAGCTTAACAAACCAAATCTTTTATCACTATCCACCATTTCCAGGCGGAATCAAAATACTGATTTAACTCTCGCATCAATCCAAATTTAGAATTTACTTTTTATTTAAATAATTTCTCGTAAATCAAACAAAGAACTTTTAATAAATTAATAACTATGGTTTTTCTTATTGGTTACTATTACTGTCTTTCATTAAAAAAAAACTTAACATACGACATTAACAACTATTATATACATACTACCGCTTCCTTTTTTCTGTTTTTTTTTTCTTTTTGTTTTTGATTATCAAGAACTTCATCCAAAACACAACCTAAGGTTTACAAACTTTTACCTTAATCGTTTTTTTAAACAATTCGGATTGTATGGGTGTCTGTATAAGCATATATGTATAATTTTCAAATAGAAAAGCTACCCCACAAAACTATAATATTTACTTATAATATTTATATTTCTTTATAATAATTACTCACCCGATCTCCTCCTCGCCGAAGTGCACTCCACCGTAGGTAGTCGATCGATGTCCAAAAATTCAACGATGTATGGTTCAATTCCAATATGGAAGTGGCTATAACTTTTTAACTGAATCTTATTATCTTTTCTTTAATTTTTTTTTTTTTTTAATATTATACAACTTATACACGGACACCCGCGGATTTTAAGCAACCTTTTCTTTTTTTTTTGACTCTACTTTTTATTTATTTTTGTTTTAGGAAGCGGAAGAATTTACACTTTTAATCTTATTTTATAAAACCTTTTTAGAAAGCTAATCTCATATGGAAAACTAATATGTATATAAAAAGATATAAATTGGACTTCAATGTCTCTTAAAATTTCATTTTGTTTTCCTTAGGGTCAGTTGGGGTAAATGTGGACAGTTTTTGCATTTTTTAGAGAAATATTTTTTCAGAAAATATAAACCTATTAAATTTTAATTTTTTTTTAACTTTTGAAAACGGATATTATATAATTAGAAAACTAGTATTCTACTTATTAAGTATAAATAAATGCATAAAAACACAAACACGATTTTGGACAGTGTTTACATTTACCCCTTCCTTGTTTACATTTCCCCCAAAACTTTTTAAAATTCTGGGGTAAATGTGGACAGCTAACTCCTGTTCCCTAAGTGCTAGGAGATCGCCTATGGGGTTAAAGTAAACAGATATAAATTTTATTTGAATTATTCACTTGAAAAGTTGGTTACCGCAATGTTTACATTTACCCCATAAAATGAATATTACCCATCAAAAAAGAATTGAAAAAGGACCTTAATATTTTTTTTAAATAAAAACAAAAGTATTTTTACTAAAAAAATTATATTTAATTTTATGCTTTCAAAGCTTTTTGTTAGGAACAAAATACAGGTACCTAGGTATGCAGTTATTAAAAGAAAATAATGTTTTCATTCTTCAATTTTCTTTTACATTGATGGTTTTCTTGAATTTGTAGTAAATACGTGCTTTTAACATATTAAGAGTCGGATTTGGTAGAATTCCAAGTATATCTCCCAAAAGAACTGTCCTTTTTTCAGTCGGCATCAATGCAAAAGTTGTTTTTGTGCTGTCCATACTTTTCAATAGCACCACTTGAATTTCGTTGTTTTCTCCAACGGACTCTATAACACAAACATTTGTGAAGGTAACTAATAGTCTGTTACTTCCTTTTAATTGTATCAGGAGAAACTGGCCTTCATTAAGTGTTTTGGAACCAACAGGTTCTAATTGCTCATGGTCATCGTCGTCATCAAACTCCTCATTCCATGGGCTATCCTCATCATATTCGATGATTTTTTCATTTTCTGACTCCTCAGAACTCGAGCTCTCAATTTTGGCAGATGTTCTGGTTTTTTTAAAGTTATCTCCGAGTGGCGCTTCATAAATCCCAAGTACCAGTCCTCACCTGGGGTATCGTCCTTGAATGGAGTTTTTATTCCGCTGTTTTTTACATGTTCTCCAACAAGTTCCTTAAGCTCATGTTTGTCACGTTTGTCACAGGGTGTTCGCACGAGTAATTATACATTTAACTATTTCATCTTCAGTCGTTTTTAGAAGTAAGGGTGCTCCCCCTGACCCAATTGCATCTAATGATGATTTTCGGCCATTAATTCTTTGAAAGATGACCGATTTCGGGATTTTGTATTTTTCCTCGGCTGCGCAGTATGTAATTTTTTTATTCAACACATCTCGTACAGCGTTGAAGATCGTTTACACTATAATTTACTTGTGTTTTCTTCTTTGTACATGTTCGGGGCATTTTAAACGCTAGAAATAGAGTCAAGCGAAAAAAAGATACAGGAAAAGCGACGTTTACATTTACCCCATATGCTTCAATTACTGGGGTAAATGTAAACATGCAAAAAAACGTACAAGGAATGACAAGAGCTTGGTGTTTTTACAGGAACTACTTCAATGCACTTTTATTTACTTATATAACAAGAAAATAATACTTACGTTTTCAATATAATCAACTTTTTTTTCAAAATCACAAACACTCACAAACTTGAATTTCACTTTTCAGAGACAGCTTTTTTCCACGACTAAAATTCTCAACGAAATCCGAACAATCACTGAAAGATATAAAATGCACCGGTGTCGCGACATTCCATATTTTGATTTTTTTTTCGTCTGGGTTGCTACAATTTGTTTTAAAACGTGAAAATAACGACCGTTTACATTTACCCCATGTTTACATTTACCCCAACTGACCCTATTTACTTTTTTTTTTAATTGAACTTTAACTCATATCTTTATCTTCTTAAACTTTAACTTTCATTTTTTTTCTTTTACTTTAATTTTCCGTTTGACCTAGTTTTGTTTCTTCTTTCTCTATTTCTTTTCCCGGTTCCTCTTTTTTTTTAGATTTCTTCTTTACGAACCCGTCCGTGAATTTCCGAACAGAGTATGTTTTTTTTTTTTTTGTTTATTCTTCTTATTTCTTTTGCGGTTATGCTTCGCGATCGACTAACGATTTTCTTTTTCTTTTCTTTTTCTTTTTCGAATTCTCGCCGAGATAATATTCGGAGGGTAGGAATAAGAACGCTATACCATCTTATGGTTAAACTGCCTGTTTTTTTTTCTTTTGCTGCGTTTGCTTTATGTCTTATCCTTTTGCGTTTGCATGTCTCGTTAGGATTTCTTTTTCTTTTTAATTTCACTTATTTCTTTCGCGCGCGCCGCCGTCGCGTCTCATCGCATCGACCCCAGATTCGCAAGTAATACCCCTAATTCTTTTGTTCTTTTGCCTAATTGGAGGAAATACAATTGGACTTTAGTATATTGCTTTTTATATTTTGGTATACTTTTTAATGAAAATCTTTACCTTTGTCTTTTTTTTTTCATCTAGGTTTTCTTTTTTGAGTGTCCCTATTATTTTTTCCTCTTTTTCTAGGGACAAAAAAGATTTTTCTTTTTGCTGCCAAGTACCTATCCGGCGTATAAATGAAGTTTTTTTCTTTTCTGCCAGCCGCGGCGGCGCGATATTGAAATAGTTAATTAATTTAAACCACTGAGACTGCCTTCCTCCTGTAAAAAGTTGTTTTTCTTTTTACTAACAAATATAAGCCGGAATATAAGTGGTATAATAACTTACCAAAAATTTTTGAGGAGACAAACACGTCTCACCGGCTCGACGACTATGTAAGGAAAGAACTATAAGCAATGGTAAAAATGGCGACTTTGTCGCGAAGTTGAGTTTCATCCCTAATTATACCGGATATGATAAGTATACCGAAACGAAACAGCAAACGTCGGTAAACTGGAAGGTAGTTACATTGGAAATTTCCAAAAGTTTGGATTTAAGTTTTCTTATATAGGGTAAATCTGTAGTTTATCTTTATTTCGGTGTCGGTAAATTATCTATATTGGATTGAACTCGTTACAAGGAATTGTCTATTAACTTTCCCTTTTGTAATATTGAAAGGTGGACTTTAAATGCGCTACTATTTTTTGACCGCTGTTTTTCTATATGACTTGGATAGATTTGAAATTACCAACTAATTTATTGAATTTGAAAATGTATTTTTCTGAAACTAAAGTCCTAAAAAACATTAATTTGAAGATCAGATGATTATTTATTTCTTTAAAATTAGCAGATTAATTTATTTTAGTTTTTGTCGTGTCAAAAGGTTCTCTTCTATTATTTTGACCGCAGCTATATAAAGTAATGCAAAACTTAAAATAATAAATAAAAACTCTTACAAGTGTATAGCAAGAACTACTCGTATATAATTAAATAAAAAAATTAAATAAAAAAAACGATTAATTAACATTTGATAGAACACGTCCCCCTTTTTCGACACATATTCAATATAAGAGTAATACCTTAACCTTAAAAAAAGCATTACTGGTATTTATATATCATGTATGTTAGATTAGATTAGATTCTTTATTTTTTCAATATAAAGGAAAAAAACATTACAAATATTATTTAAATAGATCGAAAAAGCATGGCTGCATAGGCCATCTGCCGTTTAACAAAATTACACAAAAATACCCTCTACGATTGTATCGCTATAATTGATGATAAATTATATCAGTCCTGTCTCGACAGGGCCAGATCATCAACCTCTCGGACTATGTATAAGCAACTCAATCTAGGTTTGGGTACAAATAATTATTTTAGAGAGGAGTTCTCATCTTTTGAAATGAGTTTAATTTTAAAAATTCGAACTGAAATGTTTGAACTAAATTATAGGGCTCATAGAACTGATATAAATCCTATTTGTTCACTGTGCAACCTTAATCAGAACGAAGACGTCTTACATTTTTTGGCGTTATGCCCGATACTACAGGAAATCCGAAGGCTTCATCTAAGTGCAAGTTTTCTGTCTTTAGAGGATTGTGTTCGATTTTTAAATGGAGACCGTGGCTGGAAACCACTTATACGCTATATCCTGCATGCGAGATGTTATCGTAATACTTATTTGAATTTTTTCTGATTCATGGTAGTACCTATAATTTTTGTTTTAGCTAAACTAAAAGCAGGTTCTTAAGACTTAATTATGCAATTATTTTATGCCTTCCATTAAAGTAGGTGTATATTCTTCTTTTTCTTCTTTGTTTTAGCTAAACTAAAAGCCATCTTTATTTACGATAATGTATAATAATCTCTAATTAAACTTATTTTGTTTTCGCTAAACTAAAAGCCATATTGTGTACAACCATTGTTTTTTGTATATGCACATTAAAGTTATTTATTTTTCATTATACGAGAATTGTTACTCTTATTTGATATATATTAAATTTGTTTAAACATAATGTATTTATCTCTCTGTTAGTGTAATATCATGTATGTATTACTATGGAAAATAAAATATGGTCACTCTGAAATGCGTACCGAATGCGCAAAATCAGGACACGAATAATTTATCCTGTGAAACAAGTGTTTTTTATACAGGGAACGAACAAACGTTTTCCTGATGTGCAGTCTTGTGAAATAAAAATATTTTAGTTCCTTTAGAACGATTGCCCGTTGTAGACGTTTCTAGAATATTATAACCTCGGGATTAACTCTTTAACTATCCCTTAAATCAACATTGGAGAAAAAAAACCTTTAGTCTTACGACGCGGTAGTTAGTTCGGAAATAAAAACAAAAACAGAACCAAAAGTATTTACAACGAATTTACGTATCTTCTCTACAATCTAGAATTATTAATTTTGTTTTTGAAAAATTATTCCAAATTGCGTGCATTATTGTCTTAACTTAAATCACTCGTTCGGACTTTAATAAAATATTAATCAGCTAATAAGGAGTTCACATTCGAGTAAATACAAAAGTATCCATAGAGTCGTAGAAGGATAAATTATTTATCCCTTAAGTGCTTCTCAACTGGCTGAAAGTGACATTTGTACAGGAAGGAAATTACTGACTCAATAATAATCTAAAAGGCATATCCACAAAACGACCGATAACGAAGAGAAAGAGAAAGTAAGGAAGGAAGCTCAATTAAGGAAAGGGAGATCACTCTTGACCCAATAGACGAAGGATATAAATTCGAACAAGTACATTCTTTCTGTGCTGTCCATTTCTGAGCGCTCGACAAAACAGCCCGATCGAAAATGCCTGACGAACGAAGTGTGATTGTAGACACTTCGAAAGGTAGGTTAATTTGGTATGTGGGTATGTGTGTGTTGGTAAATAGTTAAAAGGTTATGTTAGACGTCGAAAGAAATAAGTCAAGGGATCAATAGAAATGTTTATACAACTTGTTGAATATAAAACACTTGACGAGCAAAAAAAAAAAAAAACAAACTCGTCAAATACCAAACAGAAAGGCAAGTGCATGTGAATGGTTAGCTTTTAAAGGGTAGCCCCCTACGGAAGCCATTTAAATACGTTTAGTAGAACAACTTTTGATTGGAATCTTCTCGCTTTGCATGTAATGGGCTTTTGGGTTGGGTGGGGTTTTGGGTTGCCTATGGGCCAGCAAGAGGGTGCTTTTGTGGTTGGTGTTTTTTTTTTGTTTTTTTTTTTGTTTGCGCTCTCACTCTTGATTCTTGGTATTTAGAACGTCGAATTCAACCTTCACTTGACGGTGATGGCGATTGTGGTTTGCACGTAGGGAGTGGTATGGCAAGGATTCGAGGAGATACTAATCCGAATTACTGTGATGAAATATTTTAAAAGAATTATTTTTCTGTGCAGATTCGATATATTTTTAAATATAGGTGAAATAAGTCAAAGCCAAAAATAATAGTTTATAAAAGGAATTTTCTAATTTCCTTAGATTCAATGGAGAAATTTAAATTTAAATACATTTTATAGACTAAGAGCCCACAGCAATTTTTGGGGCATGATTGATAACAAAAAATATTTAGCATAATTAGATAGGCCTTTAGTAGTTATTTACAAATGTGAACATCTTGCATGCTCTAGTAGGAGCAATAGTGCATCAGATATGCAGTTCTTTCCAAAGTCTAATAAATTTTGATAAAAAATTTGCCATAACTTCAAAATGAAGAGCTAAGTGCCATGATTGCAAATATCGAGGTCCAAGATATTTTGAATGTAGTTTTCTTTGTGCAAGAAGTACGCCATTCTTATCGCGTCTTGCAGGCAGAAGGCTATCTGCAAAATGTCTTATACCTCAATACTTTCAATCAGGGGGCTTAACTCTACATTTTGGCAAAGTTGTTATCACAATTATGTATTTAGACTTGGAAAGAACTGCATATATTATGCACTTTTATGCACTATTACTCCCACTAGAGCATGCAAGACGTTCACATTTTTAAATAACTACTAAAAGCCTATCTAATTATGCTAATTATTTTTTGTTATCAATCCCACCCAAAAATAGCTGTGTGCTCTCGGTCTATTAGCTAGCCCTTATAGATGAAAAGATTTTGTAGCTTCTTGAAACGTTGTTTTGGCTATTTTAAAACTTTAGTGCCTATAATTGTAAAGAGTCGGACACATGACATGAAGAAAAGAATATAATTCTTGGAATATTTGAACTAGAAAGGGTAAAGCCTTTGACAATAAATGTTCCAAAAAAATCTACAAAAAAAGGAGTTAAGATAATTCAATTTAAAAAATAAAAGGGTCAAAATGAGGGAAGCGTTCGTATGAGTACCAGGGCTGTCGAAGTACTGCAATTGCAGTATTTGTACTGCTTTTTGAAGCTCCGTACTGCCGTACTGCAAACATAGCCGAAGTACTGCTTTTTTTCTCGTCAACTTTTCCATACAAAATCTTCAAAGCTTCATCTAAATGCACTCAAAAACTATTCTCTACGAACATACCCAAAAATCAAATTGAAAGCAACAAGCCATTAGCCATACGGATCCATTTATTCTCTTCTCACTCCGTTTGTTTTTGTTTCTGTTTCTGTCATCATACCTATAAACCGTTTTAACATTTCTTGAATAAACTCTCTGAACGAAACTCATAAAATTTCAAAACTCTACCACGTGCCACTCATGTATGCGTAGTTAAAATTTTGTAAAACACTTTTTAGTACTTCAATTAAAAATTCAAATTCTAAAATTCTTTTTTTTTTTTTTTAAGTTTTGATATGCAATGTTTCTTAAACTTTTTGAACGTTTCTGTATAAAAAATTTCATTAAAATTCGATATGATAATGCTCACAATGAGAAAGTAAAAAATAGAAAAAATGGTTCTACTGTAGGTACTGTCAGTAATGACTTATTTTGAATTTTTTTTATTAAACTGTAGATCGTACAGACATTTCCTTATCAACATTCTAAGGGCTGTTTTCGATAAAAATACGATTTTTGAAAAACATTTTTTAACATTTATATGGGCGCCGTTATTGTAAGGGGCCAGTTATAGCTATCATTGAAATGCAACATTGAACATTTTCATTTCGATTTTGAAGACAACTAAACAAACTGCAATGGCTTTAATTGGTACCAAAATGGAGCTAATGATTAGTAAAATTTTTTTACTCTATAAAGTATAGAATTCTGATTTACTTTTATTATTTCACTGATAGAAATCAATTTCAATGAACAGCTGATTTTCGTTTCTTTAACTTAGAACACAATCGTTCCACTGAATGTGTTCGATTCTCTTTCTATTCTCAAATGTCAGTTTTCCTCTCAATTATCAACTCTTACCTCAAACACATAGAATTGGTTTATATCAGTCACTGACACGATCCTTTACTGAAACCAATTTTTGAATGATTGCTATAACTGGCTTGTCAAAAAAATGAAATCAGCATTCCAATGATTTCTTCCAATGATGCATTTCAATGATAGCTATAACTGGCCCGTAAGATACAATAATTTTGTGATGTATTTTCAGCCAGAAATGGTTTGGGAGAAGATCGTTTCCCTAATATAACAAAAAATTTTATAGGATCCTTAATTGCTTTGCCACACAGTAGTGCTACTTGTGAGCGAGTTTTTTCAAACGTAAATTTGATAAAAACAAAAACTAGAAATTTCTTAAATATGACTTCAGCCAAGTCGTTGTTGGACAAGTACCAGATACATTGGTGGAAAATATCTTCAAATTTATTAAAACGATACAAGACTTAAATTTTTTTAAATTTGGGCAGACTTATAAGTTATTTTTAACATGTGCAATTTAAACATAATTTTGCTTATTATTTAAATATTCTAACTTATGTACATACAAATATAAAACTCATTAATATTATAAGATTTAATTCAAAAGCATACATATACATATGTATGTATATATAAAAAATTCAATAATATTGTTTTTGTTTGTATCGTATAATTCTTTGTTAAGAATTTGATGAAAAAAAAAATTATATTTTTCAAAAAAAAAAAAAAAAAATGCAATGAGATAAATATAAATTTGACTATTCTTATTTTCTTACAAAAATAAAATAAAAAAAAATATTTTATGAAAAAAAGTTTCGTACTGCTGCGTACTGCTTTTTTTCTCTTGAAGTACTGTTTTCTCAAAGAATAAAACGACAGCCCTGATGAGTACACCAAATAAGTGTGAGCACTATGTACATAGTGTTAAGCCTAAGGCTCAAACCGAATGATCTCAGTGGCCAACTCACATTACCTCCGCGTGAGACTACCATGTTCGGAAATAAGTCGTGCGAAATTTCCATTGTTGCAAGATCTGTATGGCAAGTAGTGCTGCCTTCATGTTGTAACCACATATCGTTGGTGTCCATATATCATCCGACTCGGGCCAATAAATTGCTAATCATCTACCGATAGCGCTCGTCGTGGTGGAATGACCAATGCCGATGTAAAATTATATTTTTTCTAAAGTTTTGCAATACAATGCTTCTCAAATTTTTTAGAAGCTTCTCTATAAATTTTTACTTGCGACTTAATGGTACTATAAGGCAAGTTATGCATTCGGAAAAAAATCGAACTCGGCTTGGCCGATTTTTTTAAACTTGGTAGATATTATTTTTAATTTTTTTCCCATACCATTTTTTCGTTTTTTAAGACCGAAAATAACGGTACCTGTCATACGATTTTTTTTCGAAATTTTATAAATATTTTTTTTTTCTCAAAAACTGTTCCACAGATTTAAAAAATAAAAATACAAAAAAATTTCATTTAGTTAAAGCTAGGTAATGGTTAAAATTTTTTTTTTGAAAAATGGTTATTGAGGGTGCCCCCCATGGAACCATTTTTTTGTTTTTGATTTTCTAAAAAAACGGTACAACCGATTTTGATCATTACCCAATGCTAAATAAAAGCTTTACTATATAATCTACAAGATGTGAGAAATAAAATTTTAGTTCATTTAAAAATAAAGGTATCCACCATATAAATGCTAAAAAATGGTTTTCAAAAATCGTATTTTTCTCGAAATCGGCACCTAGAATTTTGATAACATTTTTTTTTCTTTCAATAAATTCTTTTGATCTTTAATTTAACAAAAAAAATTAAAACTAAGATATGACAGCTTGTACCTACCATAGAACTATTTTTTGCTAGTTTTGAATTTCTCATTATTGATAAAACGGATCTTAATGAAATTTTTTATAGATTTGTTTCTTAAAAGTTTAATTAACATTGCATTTCAAGACTTAAAAAAGAATATGTTTTGAATTTTTGGAAAAAAGTCATTTTTCTTGGAAAGTTTAATATCTCAAAAACGGCTCAATATTTTTCTTGGAAATTTAATTTTCATTCCTAAAATAATAAAAACTTAAAGTTGGCGTATCAAATTTTTTCTTAAAAATGTTTTAAAAAATTTTTATATAAAAGCTTATTTTTTTAAAGAAACCACTACAACAACATAATTGCATAGCATTTTGCTTTTATCTCTTACAATTAAAAGAATTTAAAAAAATTAGTTTTATGCTTATGAACAGTTTTCTCTAATAATACGAGTATTCGTTTTGAAAATTCCTAGTCTTTTACATAGGAGCAAGTTCGTGTGACATGGTCGTGCATTTTATTTTTATTAAATCCCGTTATGCCCATAATGAGAAATTCAATATTAGAAAAAAATGGTTCTGTTTTTTTTCTTTATTGAATTTATAGATCGTTAAAATTAGTTGAAACAAGAAAATGTCTCAAAATTCCAGACTCCGTGGGGTCTCGCAAAATGATCACCGTTTCGTGTAAAAGCCTTCCACCTACGTTCAAGATTTTGGAATGAAGTCATACTTTTTCCACCGAAATTGTTCTTAGTTGTAACCGGATAGCCTTAAATTTTCAAATCATCCAATTTGAAGCAAAAACACCTTCAACATTTGTGTTTTTATCAGAAGAAATCCATTTTTCAATTTTTTTTTATTTCTTATGGTGTGACCTTGCCCTACAAAAAGTCAAATATTTTGAAGATTAGCAAGAAGTAGCAAGAAAAGTAAACATTTTCTCAAAGCACAATAACAACAGAACATAATGGCATAAAATATTTTGCAACAGTTTGCTAATATTTTTTTAAAACTTTACCTTTATACAATTTGTAAGCCTCAAAAAAGAGTATTTTTTCAAAAAATCACAAAAATTCAAATTTATAAGAAAAATTCGAAACAACAACTCATACCTGGGGTCGAGGTAATTATTATTAATATTCCATTAAAAAAATGTATACTGCCAAAATATTTTTCTTACACGAGCTAAACTAATTCGAACAAAATTGCAACTTTCTATATTACATTGAATTCTATCTTGCAGGAAAAAGAAAAAAAACAAAAACAAATTAAAATTTCAAGATGTTCTGAAACAGGTTTAGAGCATAAACATAGAATTTGCATTTTTATTTTTTTTTTATATTTGTCCACTAGTCGACGCACTGTGCACCGCGCCCTTTTTGAGAATAATACAATTTTTGAAAACCATTTTTTAACATTTGTATGATGGGTAGGTACCTTTAGTTTTAGGTAAAATAAATTTTTTTCTCACATCTTGTAGATTATATTGAGAAAATTTTATTTATCAAGTATTTAATCTAGCATGGGGTTTTCGAAATTTTGAGTTTTGAAATTTTTTTTTTTTTTTAAATAAAAAAAAATGTTTTCAAAATTTTAATACATAATACTATTCAAACTTTTGGGAAGCCTTAGCAAAACAAAACTGATCAAAACCGGTTTTACACTTTTTGAGAAAATCAAAAACAAAAAAAAAATGGTTCCATGGGGGTACTCGAAATAACAATTTTTCCGAAAATTTTTGTCAACCATTACCTAGCTCTAACTAAAAGATTTTTTTTATATTTTTATTTTTTAAATCTGTCGAACAAAAATTAAAAATGATATCTACCAAGTTTAAAGAAAATCGGCCGAGTCGTTTAGACTGTAGTCGAACAGACAGGCAGAATTACGAGACGCACTTTCTAGTCTTCGCTATCATCGTAATGTCAACTTTGATCAAAATCTCGAGTTCGATTAAGACACATTTCTGGCTGAACGGCTTCATCAATAAACAGAATATGCGTTTTTACTTACTTACTTACTTAGGTCGTCAGACCATTTATGTCCGTGGGGGACCCCTAGTGGGGCATAGGGCGTCCACAACGCCAGCTCGCCATCGTGTTTGGTTCCTGGATATGAGTCACAACTCCCTCCAACTGTTGCCTAGTTGGGCTCACTCCTCCTCGACTGTCATTCTCCATCAGCTTCTCGGTCGTCCAACTCTTCTACCTTGAGTGAGCGGAGTCTACTGCATTGCAGGCGCCGCAATACATTTGTCGTCTTTTCGAAGCGTGTGTCCGATCCATTGCCACTTTCGACGTCGTATAATAGAGTCAATAGGTTCCTGATCCTGACCCGTTTTCCTAAGGAGCTCTTCGTTTGATATGCGATTGGGCCAAAAAATCCTAAGGATGTTTCGTAGACATCTATTAATGAACGTTTGCAGCTTCTTAGTGACACCTACTGTTACTTTCCAAGTGCTGCAACCGTAAAGTAACACAGATCCGACGTTGGATCGAAATAGCCGTAGCTTGGTTCTTAAGCTTAGAGAGTTATTCCTCCATATATTTCTAAGCATACTGAAAGCAGCCTTTGCCTTCCCGATTGGACTGCTGATGTCCTGTTCGGTGCCACTCTCGGTAGAGATGATACTTCTAATGTATTGGAAGCTCTGTACTTCCTCTACTGGTTGTTGAGAAATGTTTATGAGAGAAGATGACTGGGTTCCTAGGCTGATCATCTTTGTTTTGCTGGAGTTGATTTTCAGCGCTACGAATTCCACTTTTCTCTCCACCCCTGTTGTCATTTAAGGGAGATCCTATGAGAGAGCAAGCATACGTCGTCCGCATAGTCAAGATGTTTCAGGTGAGACGTCAGCGTCCATCGAATTCCTCCGTTTCCCGTCAAGGCCGCTCGCAGGACATCGATTATTACCAACAGAAACAATATTGGTAACAGAATGCAGCCTTGTCTGACTCCACTTTGGACTTCAAACTCTTCTGACAGCCTCCCTTCGTGCAGAACGTGACATTTTGATCCATCATAAGTTGCCTTAATAATAGCTATTAATTTATCCGGGATACCCCGGATTGCGTTGCGGATCACATCTCTATTAGGGGGTGCAGTGCGGATTCGGGAATGGGTTGGGGTCAAAATTCTGCCGGGGTCAAAATTCTTTTGTCAAAATTCTGCTTTCAAAATTCTGCTTTTCAAAATTCTGCTTTCAAAATTCTGCTTTTCAGAATTCTGTTTTTCAAAATTCTGCTTTTCAAAATTCTGTTTTTCAAAATTCTGTTTTACAAAATTCTGGAAATAATAAAAATAAGGTTTGGAAAATGTTAAAAAGCGCGCGCTTTTTAACATTTTCCAAACCTTATTTTTTTTATTTCCAGAATTTTGTAAAATTATCCTCTCGCTTGCATAAGCGAGATGTTTAGACGCAATTAATTTTTGCTCTCTTAACTTAGTCAGGGTCTTAGACAATGGTTAGTGTCTTTTCTTATCCCTTCGTGATAGTATTCTTATTAAAAAGCAAAAATGAACGTTTCACTTGTTAAATCTAATAAAGGAAAAGAAAAGCTGTGCGTGGATGGATATATGTTTTATTTTGAAAAGTTAAATAAATGTAAAAACTATAATTGGGCATGCTCAAATAGAATTAAAGATAAATGCAAAGGACGAGTAGTGACTAAATTAAATTGTTAAAATTGAAACAAAAACCATGTTAAATTGACTTTTCCGTTAATAAATATACTATTAAAAAAAAAGCAGAATTAGCAGAATTTTTTTTTTAATATAAATTTCCAGAATTTTGAAAAGCAGAATTTTGTAAAGCAGAATTTTGAAAAGCAGAATTTTGTAAACCAGACAAAAAAAAAGCAGAATTTTGAAAAGCAGAATTTTCGTTAAAAAAGCAGAATTCTGAAAAGCAGAATTTTGAAGCCAGAATTTTGACCCGATCCCTTCGGGAATTTGTTGTTCCTGTCGGCTCAGTCACTGTCGGCTTGTCACTTCTTACACTGCAGTTAACCTCTCTCTTTCTCATGCGGTACAGGAATTCTAGCTCTCTTTTTTCTACTCTAGTTGCAGCTGCATTACGGGCCTTAAGTTTTTGCCGTTTGCCAATCCGTATCCAAGTTTGTTCAGAAAGCCAAGCGTTATTGTTTCCCCTTGCTCGGCCGACTATACCTTCAGCACCTGATATAAGAACATTTTTCACAGCATTCCAGTGGTTTTCAATGGATTGAGGTTCCGTGCTGCTGATTGTCATCATTCCGTGTGAAAGGTGGTCTCTCAATTTTTGGCGTGTTGAGAGATCCTTTAGTCTGTCGACGTTGAACCTGGGTAAGCGGGTTATGCCGTTACAGTAGCTACAATAAGGTGGTGGTCTCGAGCAAGTCCCATATCGGCCCCTCTTTTATTTTGAACATCCAGGAGACTGCTTCTAAAGCGCCGGCTAATCGCGAAGTGATCAATTTGATTCGAAGATGCTTGCTTGCCCGTATGCGTTTTTAGTTTGATGAAAACCTTCAGAAAAACCACTAATTTCACAAAAAAATACCTTAATGACGAGGTTCTTATGCGAGTTGTGTCATTGAGCGGTTTTTTTTGAGGTGATAAAAATGACCATCATATTTTAGTCAATGGAGATCGCTAGTTATTGAGTTCTTATTTGTAAGCCTGATCGAAGATACAGTCCCTGGCCATATTATTAGACGCACTACGCATTATTTTAGAAATTCAGGGATTGTACTATGTTTTATGCATATATTTTTGACTTTTAACCGACCGACGACGTCTGAAGATGGTTTAAGTCATAATGAAACAGGGCCAGTATAAAGAGCAGCATCCCTGCCAAAGAACCCGGTCTGTAAAACTGTATTTACAAGAAGCTAATATCTCCTTGTTGGCTTGCCCGGGTAACAGCACTGACATGAACCCTATAGAAAATGTGTGGTAATTGATAAAGAGGGAAGTTACTCAAGAGTTGATCACAACCAACTAGCAGCTCTTGGAAAAAATGATTCATGTGTGGAATCATAATCCACAAATGAAGCAGTTCAGTCTTGAATTGGCAGAATTCCCCGCAGAATTGCAATTCTTAAAGCGGCAGGAGGAGGCTTAACTCAATATTTAAATTCTGTTATTTTCATCCTTGTCCAAATATGCTCTAATTTATAACAGTTATTATACAAAAAGGACAAATTTACTGCAATGAAATATTCAAAACCGTAATTGCTTTTGATTTTGCTTAAAATCTACGTCTAATAATATGGCCAGGGACTGTATATGCTGGAGCGTTTCGGTGTTCACTCGGGCGTATGCGTACTATTTTTTTTTTCATTTTCAATTATGAGCTGCTTAATGCTCTTAGGAAAGTGAAATATTTTAAATCCCCTGATGGTGGTCTAACTTCTATTTCACATAAATAGTATCTGTTTGAAATGTCAAGTGCAAACAAATTTTAATAAATATTCAAAAATGATTCAATTTTTAACATAGGAAACAAATCCTTTCAAAATGTGTTGCATATACGAAACTGCAAGAGATATACAAAATGAACTGAAGAGAAGACAAACTAATTTCCCTCTTAAGCCTTCAGTATAGTAGGTACACATAGCTATAATTAAAACTTATCATAATATCAAGTGAAGCTTTAGAACTTAGGAGACTTAAGCCTGTGGATTTCATATTATTATTTTTGAATAGAATAATTTTAAGAATTTCTTCATCAGCTAATTCTATGCATGTGCATTAACTCGTTTCTAGTTTTATATGAGGGTTCTATTCAGATTGTGCTTAGCCTGGAATTGAATGTGAGTACTGCGAATTCTCTGAATTTATAGAAATACACGCATTATGTTGCTGTTTGCTTTGAATTAGGTACTCACACAAATTAAGCTCTTTTTTAAAATTTCATCCAAACCACATCCTTAAACTTTAAGAGGTTCACGTATAGAAATTAGAAATTTATGAAATGAAGGTTGACTCGTTTTATGTAAAAATTAAATTTTATCTTAACAATTTAAGCATCTTAGCCAAGTTTAAAAAAGTCATAAATTTACTCAAAGCAGATAAAAAACTATAATGTAATTACAACTTGCAGAAAATTTATAACATTTCCCATGAAAGGATCTATCATTCCCAAAAAAACAAAACAAAAGTATTAAATTTAAATTAGAGAAACTCTAACCTCATGATTTATTAATTGAATTTCCCATTAGTTGCTATAGGACAATAGATGGAGTTTTCAAAAGACTTTCCAAGTGACAAATTTAAGTGACCCACTTTTCAACGCACATTTTACATGCATGTTAGAAAAGTTTGAAATGCTCCAGAGACAATTTTAAATCCTTTGTTCACCGTAAGAGCTTATACCTTCGTTCCCTATTTGTCATTCATTGTACATGTACCTGTACTCCAATACTGGGAAATGCAAATATTTATTAAGGAATTTGCATTTTTTGTTTCTTTTGTGTCCGTAGTCGAACTTGTAGAATTCTTGTGGGAACAAATTTTTTTTTTTTTGGTTGCAAAATTCTTCTATAACTTTATTGAAATGTTTGGAGAATTCGGAAATGTTTTGATCCTGGTATGCTTTTGAGTGAATTTATTAAAATCGATTGGAAATTTGAAATATCGAAGAGTGGACCGAATCACAGCAAAACCAATTTAAGTGCTTTACACATGAGACACGAACTGCGAACTGCGAATTGCGAATGGTCGCGAATTTTGACATTTCTTTCACATGAGTAATTTTTTTGGTCGCCGAACAGTGCGAATTGTCAACAAAACCAAAAGTAAAATGAGTGTAAGAAAAAATATTTAAAGAAAAGGTGGCTTTTATGCGGTTTCATTTGTTACCAATTATATTATTTTAAATTATTTTACCCTTTTTTCCATAGATTCACTCATTTTTTTTTTAATTTTCCGTCTAGCAACGAGCAACACAACACAGTAGAGATGTTATACATTTGAGGTTAGGTTCGAACGAATTTTTTAGTCGCCGGTTTGTGGAATGCGTTCACTAGTTGTGGATTGCGAATTTACATTTGACAGTTCGCAGAAGATACGTTGTTGGTCGCGTAAAAAATATTAGAATACAAAATATTTCAATTAATAGTTATTTTATGCAGTGTTTTCCTTTTAAATCATTGATTCGATCATTAATTCACTTCGTGGTAAAGTTAAAACAAAACAAAAATTGATATTAGCTGTGAAAATTGCTTAAAAAGATTTATTCGCATTCGCAGTTCGCAGCTCATGTGTAAAGTGCTTTACTGTATATAAATTTTGATTGGACAGGCTATGCGGACTTCATTTAAGACAAAAAAGTATTACTTTAAATTGAAAAGTATTTGAATTCGACTTAAATAATTTTCAGAATCATTCTAATTGAAAGAATTAAAGAAATTATAAAATTGGTTCATCATTTCGGACAAAACTTCTTTTCAAAAAACGCACTGTTTGGGCTGCACAGCAGTCAGTTTGGAAATAAGTTTTCAATATTTCACAACGTTTTTCAAACGTAAGGCGAAACATTTCGTTCCGCGGAGAGATGATACTGAGTTTTTGTCAAGATTTCGAGCGATAAACAGCTGCCAGTGTCAAAATAACCTATGATTTAAAATGAAACCAGGCGATTTATTCGTTTGCTGGGCTCTCGAGCAGTTAAAAATTAACTCCGATTACTATCGAAAAATCACATTCAGCAACGAGGCTTATTAATGGCTTCGTCAACAAGCAAAGCTGTCGAATTTTGGAAGATTTATTTAAATCCACATGAGATCCACCAAATCGAAAGGCATCCAGAGAAAGTCAATGGCGGCATCAACAGTCCATAATTTTTACTTGGGACACTTACATATTTACTATATGGCAGTGGCGTGGCGTGGATAATTTTAAATGGAAACCTGTTATAAAATTTTGTCACCTGTAAGAATGAAAAAAAAATCTTAGAACCTCGAAAACAACATTTCTAGTAAAGATATGGTATCTACAAATGCATTCCACATTGACTTAGCAAGAAATGTGTAGCTATATTTTTTATACTTCAAGACATTAATATTTCAATCAACAATGAGCTTGAAACATAATAAAAAAGGAGCTCCTTTTAGACACCACCCCCTTCGTCGGACATAACTGCGGCACCTTCCTAGAAATGTTCTATTAATTTTTCCTTGCAATCATATGGGTCAAGAATATAAAATATATGATGGGACAACTTATCTGCATTAAGACTCGTCGAAAAATACAAGATATCTCTCTTGTATTCCATTCTCTGACAAGAACCGAAATATGGCACTCAGTTGTCCCCTATGACTCAAATCTGATGTTTCGTCGATCATAATCGACACGAACCGAGCTTCTATGATTTCTGTTTTAATTTCAGATTTAATAACAGCCGCGATACTATGTATCAATCTCATTTTGAATATCGTTGCCCTATAACACTACTCTAAATAGGATTCCATTAAAGTGTCATAGGTACTTATATGTTGATTTCCTTTGAACATAAGAATCAATTTCTGTGTGAAGATTTTGATCCCTCGCCAGAGTTTGCGTTCCTAAACACCCAACAAAAATTTATTTTTCTTTGACATGGATCAAAATCTTTAAATCCATATTTAAAGAGGGATTTACATGTATACATGAAACACGCACACCAAACAAAAAATTTCGATCTGGGATCGAAATCCCTGGTGTGTAAACGAAAAAAGGATAAAATGTAAACTATCAACTATCCTTACTAAAATTATTTGGTTTCTCTGATAGGTAATCTGTTAAACAGCAATCTACATTTATCAAAGACATTTCCAAGACAAAATCTAGAACTGCACTAAAATTAAGAAGCTTAATTTTTGTTATCACTATAGTGGGTAATAAAAGGAATTAAATCTTCACCTTCACATCTAACTTTTCACTATTTTTAATTAAATTCAAATTGGCTTTTCAAAACACTAGATTTATTTGAAGTTATTGAACCTGTGCAACACAGTCTTTTATTGAATGCCAATTGAATCTAAATTTAAATTCCTACCTATTAAAAAAAAGCAAATGCATTTTATTTGTCTAGAGTATCGATATGCTAAATTTACACTGCTGACAAATTGCCATATATTCTTTCATGATTTATTTCATAATTCAACATTATCACAGTAAATTTGCAAAAACATCAATCGTGCATTTTACATTAGCATGCAAATCAACATCAAATTCAAAATCAAGAATCAACAATACCCACATGCCATATTTATATTTATATGACATATTAAAGAAAAATAAACAAATAAGTCGAAGAACACCGTCTTATTTTTTACACAAGGTTAAAAAGAGGCGAGCACCTAAACTCCTGCAATGT
The DNA here is from genome assembly GCA_911387755.1 of Chrysotoxum bicinctum. Classification (NCBI taxonomy): domain Eukaryota; kingdom Metazoa; phylum Arthropoda; class Insecta; order Diptera; family Syrphidae; genus Chrysotoxum; species Chrysotoxum bicinctum. The sequence goes on from OU426989.1 coordinate 174,831,074, forward strand.
ATTATCTTCCTACTGAAATGCAATGCTAATTTAATTGCTAAAGGGAGAATAGAATACAAGTAATTCCAACTCCTACTGGTATACATCGAAAATTTTATAAGACGGCATGTAGCGTCTTATTTTTTGCATATGTTGGACAAAGAGGATCCGAAAAACAATGCTTGAGGAAGAAAGGGATATAACACAAATAAATAAGACGGTGATTGAAAAGTTTACGTCAGAGTATTTTTGTGACTCTCTTGATTAATGTTGGTTGTGGATTGTGGAATGTGTTTGGATAAAGTATAAGATACAAACGAGAGGCAGAATGGATAACTTAAACTTATTCGATGTTTGTTTGGTAAATTGTGTTATTTGTGGATTTTCTAAAAGGGAAGACGATAGGAATCGTGTTATATGGACGCCACGCCACTGCTATATGGTTAGTTAGACATTCGTAAGGAAAATCGAACTCAAGATTTTGATCAAAACTGACAGCGAAGACGAAAAAAAGTGTTTCTTGCAATTCTGCCTGCCTGTCTTTTCGACTATAGGCTAAACGGCTTAGCCAATTTTCTTTAAACTTGGTAGATAGTATTTTTCTTAAGGCCAAAAATAACGAAAAAAAATAATTAAGGCAAAGCTAGGTAATGGTTGAAAAAAAGTTTCCCTCATTGGAACATTTTTTTTTGTTTTTAATTTTCTTAAAAACGTTACAACCAATTTTGATCATTTTTTTATGCTAAAGCTCCCCAAAAGTTTGAATATATTATTGTGTGATCAAATTTTCAAAACAAAGTTTTCAAAAAATTTTTTTTTTTCAAAACTCAATATTTCGAAAACCCCATGGTCGATTTTTATCAAACTTGGTAAATAAAAGCTTTTTAATTCAATCAACAAGATGTGAGAAAAAAAATGTATTTTAAATAACGGTACCCTTTATACAAATGTTAAGAAAATGGTTTTCAAAAGTTGTATTTTTCTCAAAAACGGCGCTTAGAATTTTGATAATTTTTTTTCTTTCAATTAATTTTTATGATCTTTAATTTAACAAAACAAATTTTAAAATTAAGATATTACAGCTTGTACCTACCATAGAACCATTTTTTCTAACTTTGAATTTTTCATTATCGACAAAACGGATTTTAATGAAATTTTTCATAGAGATGCTTCAAAAAATTTTAAAAAACATTAAACTTCAAAACTTTAAGAAAAAATCTTTTTTGAATTTTTGAAAAAAGGTTTTTTTTTTTAATTCGATATCTTGAAAACCGCTCAATATTTTTTTTGGAAATTTAATTTTCATTCGTTCAAAATTAAAACTTAAAGTTGTTGTACCAAATTTTTTTCTCAAAAATGTTTTAAAAATTTGGTTTATAAAAACTTATTTTTTAGAAACAACTACAACGACTTATGAGTTATGTTCTTGCCTAGATTAATATATGCATAGCATTCTGTTTTCATCTCTAAAACTAAGGACGTTTACTACCCTTCTTTCATATTGAAACTGTTATATTAACACCTAGACTTAGATTCTAGTTAAAACCTCATTCACATATCCTGTTTATTTTCTTACCGATTTATGTTCGACCAATCTGAAATTACGGCACAAATATGTTAATGTGCACTTTTTTTCAAAACTAATTTAAGAAGATATGTCATTTGACTTTGGTGAAAATGAAAAATGAGGAAATGACCTAAAAACGCCTTAACAAAAACATTATATCATACTCTTGTCACAGTAAAATTTTTACAATAACCTTTTTTTTTGAAATTTGAAATCCTAGGTTCTCCCTCTTCATTTTTTACTTTTTCTGAAGATTTTTCTTTCAATAATTATAGAGGGAGTAAGATAGCCAGGTTCATCAACATGCGGTATACTTTCTCATTATTTTCGAGAAACGAACGTCGAGAAGAATTATGTTAATATTGTCAGGCAGGCGGCGCTCTTTTCAAGTCAAATTACGAAAAAGCACAGCCAACAGTTGATTTTCGGACGCTTAAGTAACTTGAAATCAGAATAGCTGGTTGGCCAAATTTTCTTTAAAGCCCTGTCTAATAGTGTACCACTCGCAGGTGGAGTTCCCCAGGAATCAGTTTTGGGACCACTATTATTTTCGCTTTACATAAATGAACTTCCTCCAGTTATCCAGCACTCGTACAGATCGTACAGTGGTCACAAAACGTTGATCTAATACTCAATACAAAAAAGACTAAGTGCCTAATATTACCTAAAAATATTCTTGAACTTTTCCACAATAACCCTAAACGATTCGTGAAAAGACTATGTACAGTCGGCTAAGAACATGGATTATATAAGCTATACGGTTAGCAGCTCAATGCTGTTGGTTTAACATCGCGAGTAAGAAAATAATTTTCAACAATTTTTTTTTAACGGTTTTTATGTATTTTGCTGCTAAGAAATTTGGATGATACAAATGCATTCGAAAATGAATTGTTTGAGTTCAAAAATTTTCTGTTGGCCTTGTCTAATAGAAAAACAATTATAATAGTGAGCAAGTGGTCGAATGCACTCTTCGAAGTCGATGATGGATCTAGGAGCCCGAGTTTTGTATGCGAGTGAGGAGGGCCTCTGAATTTCAGCAATAATAGCTTATCTTATCAAATCATCTTATATAACTCATAATAGGTAATAATGACGTGACTGAAATTCACGGGTTCCAATAGCTCAAAATACAGGGAAGTTAAGAACAACAAGTTCACACGAGTTTAGAAATTTTAAAACAAATTCTGTTTTCAAGGTACAAAATGAAAATGCAAAAATCGATATTTTATAAATAATTCAATGCAAATTAGGGTTCAATAAATTAGGAAATATTTAACACCATGTGCTAGAATATATGTTGGAGTTAATTTTTACAAGTACCTGTCTTATTTTAAAAACAATGACTGATTACTTTTTATTTAATAATTTTAGTCGTATTTTTTCGTTTTTACAGTACTGTGCAGTACGATTTTGATTTTATGGATAGAATGATGTACTATGATTTTTTCTTTTCAATTCAATTCAATTCAATTTGTATTCAATTTTTACTTAAATGCTTATATACATTTGGTATAAAAATAACTTGTAAAAATACAGAATATAAGTACAAGGGAATACATCTAAGCCATTCAGTAACTATTAAATAAGTGTTGAATGACCTACAAACAAGTTTTTCAAGCTAAAAGAATAACTGACGTAGTTGTTCTTATGCGTATTTTTACCTTTTTTTTTAAATTTAATCTACCTCTAAGGCCTCGGCCACGCACTGAGCGACGAGCGACTAAACGATTGAGCGACGTCGCTCTGTCGCTTAAAACAATGACAAGTCGCTCAGGGTGTACGTGGCCACCTCCATACAATTTCATGTGTTTTAATTTTTTTGCGTCGCTCAGCGACTCGTCGCTCAATCGCTCAGTCGCTCGTCGCTCAGTGCGTGGCCGAAGCCTAAGGTGAATAGTGTCTGTTTTTTTTGTAGAAATGAGTAAATGTGTAGGTTTTTCTGATTGAAATGGGCAGATTATTGAAAATAATTGTTGACGTCATTAAAATATCAATTCATAAAATGTGCTTTGTGTGCGATTAAGTGCCAAATTATTAACTCATAAATTGTGTAACAAAGAGTTTCTGCTTGGAATATTACCACTTTGTCTATAGAACCCGTTCAAAGCTATGAAAACATACATGTTAAAGCAAAACAAACTTTTGACAGTTATAAGAGTGGAAAAGCAAATCAAAATCAAAGCACATAATTTTTTTTTTTTCACTAATATGTAATCAGTTTATGATACGAAAATCAGGCTCTTTAGGCAAATTTAAATCCTAATTAATGTTAGTAATGCATTGACAATAAAATACACGACTGGGTCGCACGAACTTGCTCCTATGTAATAGGCTAGGAATTTTAAAAATTAATGTTATTAGAGAAAAGTGTTCATAAGGATAAAATTAATTTTTTAAATTCTTTTATTAGTAAGACACAAAAACAGAATGGTATCTAAATATGAATTTATGCAGGAACAAAAATTATAATTCGTTTAAGTGGTTTCTTAAAAAAATAAGCTTTTATAGGTATACAAAGTTTTTAAAAGATTTTTAAGAAAAAAATTTGGTACGCCAACCTTAAGTTTTTGTTATATTATAATAAAAATTAAATTTCCCAAAAAAATATTGAGCCGTTTTTGAAATATCGAATTTTCCAAAAAAAAAAATGATTTTTTGTTTTTCAAAAATTCAAAAAATATTTTTTTTAAGTTTTGAAATGCAATGTTTTTTAAACTTTTTAGAAGCACCTCTATACATTTTTTTATTAAAATCCGTTATGTCGATATTGAGTATTTAAAATTTAAAAAAATGGTTCCATGGTAGGTACAAGCTGTACTAATATCTTAATTTAAAAATTTTGTTTATTAAATTAAAGATCGTAAAAATCAATTCTAAGCGCCGTTTTCGAGAAAAATATGATTTTTGAAAACCATTTCTTAACATTTGTATGGTGGATACCTTAATTTTTAGGTAAAATAAATTTTTTTTCTCATATCTTGTAGATTATATTGAGAAACTTTTATTTATCAAGTTTAAAAAAAATCTAGCATGGGGTTTTCGAAATATTGAGTTTTGAAAAAAAAAATTTTGAAATGTTTTTTAAAAATCCAAAATTTTGTTTTTTTTCAAAATTTGAATACACAATTCTATTCAAATTTTTGGGGAGCTTAAGCAAAAAATAAATGATCAAAATTTTTTGAGAAAATCAAAAACAAAAAAAAGGTTCTTTTGGGTGTACCCTCAGTAACCATTTTTCGGAAAAATTTTTTCAACCATTACCTAGTTTTAACTAAATACATTTTTTTTTGTTTTTTAATTTTTTAAATCTGTTGAGCAGTTTTTGAGAAAAAAAAATATTTATAAGATTTCGAAAAAAATCGTATGGTAGGTACCGTTACTTTTGGTCTTAAAAAAAAGAAAAAAAACGTATAGGTGGAAAAATTAAAAATGATTTCTACCAAGTTTAAAGAAAATCGGCCGAGACGTTAAGGCTGCAGTCGAACCGACAAACAGACCGACAGACAGAATTGCGAGACCCACTTTTTTAGTCTTTGCTATCATCGTAATGTCAACTTTGATCAAAATCTCGAGTTCGATTTTTTTACGAATGCATAACTTGCCTTATAGTTCCTTTAAGTCGCAAGTAAAAAGAAGATTAAATATAAGCTAAAGCTATGTCGTCTGCGAAGGCTCTTCAATTTTCAGAAAAACTCTGGTAGAATAGTGATTTTATGTAAATTATGAATAATATTGATCCTAGGACAGAACCCTGAGGAACACCATTTGGCATTTTTAAGCTTGAGCACATTACTAAATATCCCATTTACTAACACTCTTTGCTCCTTTTTAATTAAATATGATTTAGACCATTCATAAATTTTTCCTCTAAAACCTCTAAAGGATCGACCATGTCAAACAAACGCCTTTGTCATATCAATAATAATAGTGCCACCGTTTATTAACTATCATTAATACCCTTATATAATTTGTAACACACTTTAAGGATTGCATCTTCCGTTAACCTACCTGATCTGAAGCTAAATTGATCATCGGAAAAAAAACTTTGTCTTTTCAAGGAAATTAAGCACGTGTGTGTTTTAATCAGCTTTTCAAAAAGTTTGGAAAATGTTGGAAGCAACGGCATAGGGTTATAATCAGCTTTGTTTTTACGGCTACCTTTTTTAAAAAGTGGAACCACTTCAGCCAATTTCAAAGAATTTGGAAACTTTCCGAGATTAGCACTTAAGTTATCCGAAGAAATTTTTTTGAAGATTACAGAAGAAATACCATCACTGGTACAGACAACTCTTACTTTGCAAGCTTTATTTTATAATTTAAGTAATTGTTAGTGTCATATTTCGCAACTATTTCCCATTTAATAAGAAAATTTATGTTTGGGAAGCTAACATTTCCAGAGAAACAATAAGCCACTTATTAATAAACGCCGAATAACGGTCAGTTAGTTACTGATAAATCATTACATACATGCAAAAGGTGTATTAAAAATTAACCACAAATTTATGTAAAGACGTATCCTACTTCCAGCCATGAAGAGTAGAAAGATATCATTAACCAACAAATGTATACATATTAATGAGTAAATTATAGGTATCAAACGGACAAGCTTTCTATTCTTATTTTAGTGAAGACGTTTGTTAAGGAGCCGAAAGTGTTTTTTTTTTAATAAGGCTGTCAGAGTTTGGTTAATTAAATCTACAAAATAGGGTTTCTGGAACAAAAATTGGCTTTGGTTTGTTCCGAAAATTCTATACACTTTCACTCAAAGAGAAAGTTGAGAAAATATTTTTTTTTCACATCATTGTATCTCTTTGGAGTTATTTAGATACACGATTGAGAATTACACGCAATGTAGCACTTAATTTTTTTTTGTCTCCTAAAGTGGAATTATATGTTGTTGACAAAAATAAATAGAATGTTTTGCCAGTTGTTTGGAAAAAGCTGCTAGGTATGTTTATTTTTAAGTTAAGTGGCAGGTGGATGAAGGAGCAATTCGTTAATAAATAAATTAAATTTTCAGTTGACAAAAGAAATGAGTTCGAACTTTTTCAAACGATATACTTATAGGTACTATTAGAACGCGATAGAAAAAAAAGGATCTTATGAAACTCAAATTATGGAGGACCTAATTTTACTCGTATGTGAAACATTTCTCTGAAAGTAGCTTTTTGTTTTGTTTAAGTTTTGAGAAGAAATGATAAATAATGGAAGACTTAATGGCTTGATATCTATTGTTTGAGTGTGAGTTGGTTTTGTGAATGAAAATGGTCAATTCAAAAGAATGTATGTAATATTCTGACATTCCCTAAATATCTTCACTGATTTAGTACAATTATGTGCTTGGAGATTTGGAGCATATATTGGAATTATTTCATCAAGCTTTGCAGATTTGTATGCCGAGATGGATTCAATAGTACAGGCCACATTTTACTTATCTATGATTTGATTCCCAATACTTGAAATTTCACTTATATCTATTAAAGCCCTCTATTTATAGTAGTTGTATCATGTCGTCTGATTACAAGAATTTCCAAAAATTGACATTCATTTCATTTCTGTACATTAACTCATACTCTCAGAATGCTCTTTATTAATAAGAAAATCAATAGTTTGTGACTTTCTCCAACATTTAATAATGAATAGATACACACACATGACATTAGATGAGGACAGAAACGAAAAAAAGGCAAAACTCTACCCTCTCAACTTACCTACTTTTCATGAGTAGTAATGTGACATAAAGTGCTTGAACTATGCAAACCATGGCGCGGAAGGTTAGATACGCGTTAATTAAAAATAAGCGAACATTTGAGCCTTTTAAATGAACATTAATAAAGAGCGAGAGGACTTAAGTGGGAATAAGCTTAAGCGTCTTACTAAAAAAAGCAAAAAAGAAAAAAAAACTGAAATTAACTTTCAGTAATTAGTATGACAAAATGCACTTTGAGGCTCATGGCAGTTTTTGAGAAAAGGTCTTACTATTTTTTAAATGGTGTTTGAGTATTCATTTATGCAAAGCAGCCTTAAGCCTGTACGACTGGGCTATGAGATACTTCAAGTACTGCAAGGACGTTATAAATTCTCATTGTTCTTGTAATGGTACAATGTAATGAGCATACGGTCCATAGTTAATCCACAATGCCTGACTCTTATTAATTAATGAACAACTTAACATATAAATCTTTAAATTTGAAATTATAATAAAAAAATGTCTAATAGTCTGAGAGGATAAATTAAACTTTCCGAATTTGTTATTTAAGCCTTGGCTCCAGTGATAAAGACTGCAATGATAAGAAGGAAAAATATTTTTATTAATAAAAAAAACTGTAAGAAATACAAGTTCTTTGTCAAGAACTACTACTACTTACTACATTCTTAAGGCTAAAACAGTTCCTGAAGAATTAAAATGTCCGACTGGAGTGTGCGAACTTGCTCTCATGTTTAAAAAATGAGAATTTTTAGAAATGTACGTTATTAGTGAAAAATGTTTCGAAAGCACAAAATTAATTTTTCAAAGGCTTAAACAATTTTTTTAGAAAATGGTGCCTTAAACAGAATGTAATAAGAAAATATGAATTTGTGTAAGTTTTTAAACATAAAATTCTTAAATCAAATTGAAAGCTTTTTGCAACTTCAACTTAATTTGTTTTTCAAAGAACAAATTTGGGTAAGCAAATTTAAAGTTTTATTGTTGTAGGAATTAAAAATTTACTTTAAAAAAATAATTAAAGCCCCAGTTATAGCTTTCATTGAAAAAATGCATCATTGAAAATTTTCATTCCCATTTTTAAGACGAATAAACAAACTGCAATGGCTTTAATTGGTACCAAAATGAAGGTAATGAGTCGTAGAATTTTTTTGCTCTATAAAATACAAAATTCTGATTTAAACTTTCTTTTAAATCCACTTTAATTTTTTCACTGATAAAAATCAATTTCAATGAACAGCTGATTTTCGTTTCTTTAATATGGAATGTGTTCGATTCTCTTTCTATTCTCAAATGTCAGTTTTCCTTTCAATGATCAACTCTAACCTCAAATGCATAGAATTGGTTGTAATCATCCACTGACAGGATCTTTTTCTGAAACCAATTTTTCAATGATTGCTATAACTGGCTTGTTAAAAAAATGAAGTCAGCATTCCACTGATTTGTTCCAATGATGCATTTCAAGGATAGCTATAACTGGCCCCTAATAACCTGTTTATGAAATTTTTCTCAATTATTCAAAAAAATATTTTTTTTTTAGTTTAATATTCAATGTTTTTTTTTTTACTTGTTAGAAGCTATCTAAATAAAATGCACGACTGAGTCGCACGAACTTGCTCCTATGTAATAGACTAGGAATTTTAAAAAGGAATGTTACTAGAGTAAACTGTTCATAAGGATAAAATTAATTTTTTTAAATTCTTTTAGTAGTAAGAGACAAAAACAGAATGCTATGCAAATATGAATTTATGCAAGAACAAAAATTATAAGTCGTTTAAGTGGTTTCTTAAAAAAAAAAAGATTTTATATACAAACTTTTTAAAATTTTTAAGAAAAAACTTTGGTACGCCAATTTTAAGTTTTTATTATTGTTCGAATAAAAATTAAATTTACAAAAAAAAATATTGAGCCGTTTCTAAGATATCGAATTTTCAAAAAAAGAAAAAATAGATTTTTTTTTTCAAATATTCAAAAAATATTTATTTGAAAGTTTTGAAATGCAATGTGTTTTAGACTTTTTAGAAGCTTCTTTATAAAATATTTCATTTAGATCCGTTATGTGGATAATGAGAAATTCAAAATTCGAAAAAATGGTTCTATATGGTAGGTACAAGCTGTAATATCTTAATTTCAAATTTTTGTTTATTAAATTAAAGATCATAAAAATTAATTGAAAGAAAAAATATGTTTGAATATCTTCCAATAAGCCAATTCATTTCACGTAATTTATTTTCAAGTTGATCTCGTTTCTTTTTAACGTGAGTTTTCCATTTAAGCTTAGCGTCTAGTGTCATTCCTAGGTACTTTGCTTCATTAGCATATGGTATTTGCACCGAATTAATGTAGGTGGGCAGATTGGTAATTTTTTTGTAAGTAAAATTAACATGTGTTGATTTGGACTCATTAAGAACAATTCGCCATTTCTTAGTCCATACCGAAATTTTATCTAGAGCCCGTTGGAGCTTCTCGGTTGCAGATTCAACTGAATCGGATGTTGCAAGTATAGCCGTATCGTCTGCAAACGTACCTATTATGGTATCTTCTTCTTGAGGAATGTCGCTACTGTATAGTACGAATAAAATCGGACCGAGAACACTTCCCTGGGGAACACCAGCATCATTGATTTCCTTAAAATCCGAATATTCCCTCCCTTGCTTAGCTAGAAATAGCCTATCTTCGAGGTACGACTCAAGGATGTAATATATTTGATCCGGAAAGACCTGTCTTAGTTTAAACTTAAGGCCATTGTGCCAGACCTTGTCGAAGGCTTGAGAGACGTCTAGAAATGCGCTTGAACATACATTTTTTCTCTCTAGTGATTTCTCAATTTCATTGGTTATCCTGTACACCTGATCAATTGTTGAGTGGCTTTTTCGGAAACCAAATTGATGGTCAGGAATAAGCCGCTTTTCTCCGATAATAGGAAGGAATCGCTTTAATAAGATTTTCTCAAATATCTTTGAGATCAGTGGCAAGAGAAAAATTGGTCTATAAGATTTCTCTTCGTTCGGAGACTTTCCGATTTTGGAACCATTAAAACTTCTGCGACTTTCCATTGGCGTGGAACGTATGAAAGCCTTAATGCCGCATTCATAAGGTGCTGAAGTTTAATTTTCTGGGTAGCTCTTTAAGCACGCGAGCATTTATTAGGACGTACCCAGGAGCTTTATTATTTTTAAGATTTTTAATAGCTTGATGAAGTTCTGATAACGTGATATTCCTAATAAGAAATTAATTAATTCTTATGATCTTTAATTTAGCAAACAAAATAGAAATTAAGATATTACATCTTGTATCTACCCTTGAATCATTTTTTCGAATTTTGAATTACTCATTATCGACATAACGGATTTTAATGAAATTTTTTTATAGAGATGCTTCTAAAAAGTTTAAAAAACATTGCATTTCAAAACTACAAAAAATGTTTTTTAAATTTTTGAAAAAGAAAATCATTTTTTTTTTTGGAAAATTCGATATTTCACAAACGGCTTAGTATTTATTTGAAAATTTAATTAAAACTTAAAGTTGGCGTACCAAATTTTTTTCTTAAAAATATTTTAAAAAATTTGTATATAAAAGCTATTTTCTTAAGAAACCACTACAACGACTTACAATTTTTGTTCTTGCATAAATTCATATTTGCATAGCATTCTGTTTTTATCTCTTACTATACTAAATGAATTTAAAAAAATAATTTTATCCTTAAGAGCAAGCTCGTGCGACCCAGTCGTGCATTTTATTTTTACCAAAATCGTTTGAGCCGTTTTCGAGATAAATAAGATTTTGCATTACGAGTGTATGGGAGGTTTCGTTAGTCTTGGAGCTAAAAAAGATTTCAAGTTCCCCTCTAGGGAATCACCGAAGACCCTTAACTACCGAGATTGAAGAAAATAGCTCCAGTGGTTTAGGCTGTAGATCAAGGTACAGACATACAGACACATTGAAACATGGTTTTTGTGTACTAAATGTTCCTTAAAATTTTTATAAGAAAAATTGATATGTAAATTGTTTTAATAAAATGCATTTTAAAACGTAATTTAGAAATTTAATCGTGTATCCGTTTTCAAGATATTGAATTTTCAAAAAAAAGTTGGTATTATGTTTTTAAAAATCCAAAAACTATTTTTTCGAGAAAAAATTTTAGATTATTGTGTATTCAAATTTTCAAAATAAAAACTGTTTTTGGGATTTAAAAACAAATTACTATACAGTTGTTAAACAACCGTTTTTAAAAACGTATTTCTGTTGATAATGATTCCTAGAATTTTGTTAAAATTTTATTTCTTGATAAATTTTTACGATTGCCAACAAAACCTATCATAGAATCGATTTATGATTTTTGTCTTTTTCACAACCGGTGCAACAGATCAAAAATTTATACAGAAGTTTGTAAAAAGTTTAAAAAAACAGCCAAACACAAAATTAACTTTTAGTGCAATCAATAAAAAAGCTGCACGTATAAAAACTTCAATCAAGATCTTGGGATCCATTTTCAATTGAATTTGACATAACCTAAATCAAATGGCAGTTATTACCGTTGTCAGAGGAAAACTAAAAATTCTATCCTATGGAAAATTGACGCACCCACACTGTTTAGCTGGGCGGGTTAATTTTCTAAAAAAATTAACTAAAACTGAAAACAAATTATTAAATGCAATAACATTTTTTAAACCATAAATCTATTATTTTCTTTTTAAATAAAGTTGCTAAAAACTTAATTTTAAAACTCAAAAGTTTGAAAAAAAAAACTGGCAAAAAAATTTCAATTTTTTTTTAATTTTGAGTTTTGAACTATTTTTTATGTACATATGTATTATTTATGTTTTCAAAATTCAATACACGCTCTAACTTTTTTTCACACCTTATGCTGGCGGATTTATCACGTCCTCGCAAGAGCAAAACATTTTTCCAGCGGTAAACTTATAATATATCCCGATACTAATAAAAACCCATTATTTCACCCTAAAAAAATCTATTTGTTTCTAGTTAATGATTTAAAAAAAAAATTAAATACCACATTATTTCGATTTTTGAAGTTTCGATAGATGTTCTGAGATCCATTTCAATACAATTTAAAGATTCCGCTTTTTCCTGCCTTACATTGAATCACTTCTTCATCGAATAAAAGCTATAAAATAAAATATATAAATCCCATGCCCATAGCACTTTAAGGAAGCCATAAAAGTTCGCCGAGCAGAATATTGATAAACAAAAATCCACTTAAACCTAACCCTTAAGGTCCTCATTGTGACATTATTTTTCCATATCGAAAAAATTACTTCCCGCACGTACTTAAATTAAAAGGATGAGGATGCCAAAATGCTTTCACACACACACACACTCATATAGAAGCACTTTAAATAATTATGAAAAGCAACATCCATGTCGTTGTCGCATGTACATATAATGCTGTCGTGTCCAGAAGCATGCTTTACTTGAGCGGTAATTGAATTATGACAGAGTGGATACCAAACCAACTTCCAACAAGTGACCATTGACATTTTAACCAGTTGGTTTTGCTATCCCCCGATGGGTGCACTCATCACGTCACAATATACATACATACAATTTTCAATTTAAAAATATTATAAATAAAACACAGCTCATGAATTGAATAGTGTTACTCATTAATTTTAAGTTTTTTTTTTAAATCTTTCTCTCACTCGCTAACCTCTAACATTTTAATTGAAGTGTTTTCAGATCAAAACCACATGAGATACACTTTTATTCAAGTGGATTTTTTTTAATAATGAAGTGTTTTTAACGGAAAATTAAAATAGTGGCCAAATGGCCGTTGAAATTTCCCACTTACGGTCAGCTTTTTCAAACAAAATATACTTTTCGACGCACCAGATGTATCAACTAGAAAAGGTGAAAATTGTAGATATGCATTTATGGCCCAGGGCATAATTAACACAATTATTTAATAGCCCAGCATATTTTTAGGGAGCTTTTCTTTTTCGTTAGTTTATCGAATTTTCAACCATCAACCACTTTAATTTAATATTAAAGAGTGAATTCGTTTTGTTTTTATCACGAAAGATCACGGAACCACAATTGTCTCTTGTGGTGTGTTGTGGAGTGATGCGTTGTGACAACATCCCTTGAGTGGTGGATAACACGCTGCCATTTCCCAGACATGTCCTACGTTGGATTTTTGGAAAAGAGAAAATAGTATCTACATACATTCAGAAAGAGTATTGTTGGTAAAAATAATGACAGTTCAGAAGACAAATTAAATTATTGTGCACATTCGATAGCACAACACACCACTCCACAATATACCAAAGGAATTACATAAGTGTGGTTCCGTGTTTTTGATTTTATCGAAAAAATTTATCTGAACATATTTGTCAGGAAGAATAAGTTCTTCAAATTTGTAACCACAGAACAAAATTTGATTTCTTAAAAAATTAAGCTTTTGTATACCAAATTTTTGAAACATGTTTAAGAAAAAATTTTGGTACTCCAACTTAAAGTTTTTCTTTTTGTAAGAAAAAATTATTTCAAAAATTCAAAATATATGTTTTCTAAGTTTTGAAATACGATGGTTTTCAAATTTTTGAGAAGCTTCTTTATGAAAAATTTCATTTAAATCCGTTATGCCGATAATGAGAAATTCAAAAAATGGTTATATAGTAGGTAAAGTCAGTAATATCTTAATTTCAATTTTTTTATTGAATTATAGATCGTAAAAAATTTATCGAAAGAAATAAAATTAATCAAAATTCTGGGCGCCGTTTTCGGAAAAAATACTATTTTCAAAAACCATTTTTCAGCATTTGCTTGGTTGGTACCGTTATTTTTATATAAAATCATTTTTTTTCTCACATCATCTAGATTACCTATATTAAAAAAAATTTATTGTTAAGAAAATCGAGCATGGATTTTTTTAAATATTCTTTTGAAATCCAAAAGCATTTTTTTTTTTTAATTGAATACTTAATACTATGCAAAAACATTTCGGGAACTTTAGCATAAACAAAAATTATCAAAATCGGTTCTATAGATTTTGAAAAAAAAAAAACAAAAAAAAAAAAAAGATTCTATAGCGGGTACCATTGTAAGCATAGATTTAAATGAAAGCATTTTTTGAATTTATTTAAAAAAATCTATGATTTGTTGAGAAAAAAAATATTTTATTAAATTAAAAAAAATTTTGGCAGATACCTTTATTTTTGGTCTTTTAAATTAGTAAAAACAGTGTGGGAGAGAAAATTTAAAAATGCTACCTACCAAGTTCTAAGAAACTCGACCGAACCGTTTTTGCTGTAGTCGAACAGATAGACGACAGAATTGCGAAACCAACTTTTTTCGTCTTCTATATCATCGTTACGTTAAGTCTGATCAAAATCTTCAGTGCGATTTTTTTAACGAATGCATAACTTGCCACATAGTACCTATATGTTGCAAGGAAAAATCCTGGCCTAAAAATCAAAATACCTTCATAAGTTAAGTTAAATTTTATGAGCTCTGTTCTATAAAAAAACCACATTTGAATTTTCACTTGCGAAACACGAATTTATGTATGTAGAGATCAGTCCTCCATGGGAAGTTACGCATTCATAAGAAACCTAAGTCGAGATTTCGATCAGTTTTGCCATTACTGTGATAGGGAAGACGAAAAAAGTTGTTTAGGAAATTTTGTCTTCTCAACCGATTTTTCGGTAGATAACATTTTTTAAATTTGTTAAGGAACAAAAAAACGGTACCTGTCACATGAGTTTTTTACATGGTTATTAATGGCACTTTTTTTTTATTTTTTCAAAACTGGTACGTACAACTGATTTTGATTAATTTTTGTATGCTTAAGCTCGTAAGATGGTAAACTTTTATTTGTGTATCAAGTTTTTTTTTGATTTAAAAAAATATTCGAAATTTTTGTTCAAATACTCAATGTTTTAAAAGTGAAAAGCTCGATTTTTAAGAAACTTGAAAATTTACAGTCTCTTAACACCATCTAAAAGAGATTAAAAATTGTTTTAACTATCGAAAAGTAAAGGTACCCACCATACAACCATTTGAAAGAATGGTTTTCGAAAATGTTATTGTTTTCGAAAATGGCACTTTGAATTTTGTTAAACAGTTTTTCTTCAAATTTGTTATTTGAAGGTCTTCGGTGGTTCCCTAGAATAGAAATTGAATTTGATTTAGCTCCAAATCTTACGGTACCCGCCAAACAGCCGTTATGCAAAATCTTAATTATCTCGAAAACGGCTCTTATGATTTTGATATAAAAATTAAGTGTTCTATTATGGACATGTACTACTTTCTTGTCAAAAGAAAAATTGAAAAAAATGTCATTAACGGTACCTGTGATAAAATCTATCGACTTTCTCATTTACAGCTCTATCGATTTTGAATGAAAATTTTATACAGGAGCTTTTTTGAATTTAAAATAATATTTTATATTAAAAAATATTCTAAATTATATATTTTGGGTTTTTGAAAAAAGAAAATCCATCTTTTTTTTTTTTAAATCGATATCTTCAAAACGAACGATTATTTATTGAAATTATTTCATAAAATCTATATTACTAAATATTTAAAATTGGCTACCCAATTTTTTTTTTCTTGAAAAAGTTTAAATACATTTCTTATATAAAAAATTAATTTGATAAGAAAACGTTTTTTAAACTTTGCTTTAAATTCTTATGTTCAAATATATTGGTCTTTTGTAAAACTCTGTCTATACCTCTACTTATAGCCTTAACCATTTTTTACTTGCTACTTACAGATAGTACCAGGCAAGTTATGCATTCGTAAAAAAAATCGAACTCGAGATTTTGATCAAAGTTGACATTACGATGATAGAGAACACGGAAAAAGTGGGTCTCACAATTCTGTCTGTCTGTCTGCCGATTCGACTACAGCCTACCCCCCCCCCCCCAAATCTTTTTACTTTTTTTTTAAGACCAAAAATAACGGTCATACGAATTTTCTTCGAAATTTTATAAATAATTTTTTTTGCTCAAATACTGTCCCACAGATTTAAAAAAAAAAATCCAAAAATTTCATTTAGTTAAAACTAAGCAACTGTTGAAAAAAATTTTCCAAAAAATTGTTATTTTTTACAGCCCCCTTGGAATCATTTTTTCTTGTTTTTGATTTTCTCAAAAACGGTATTACTGATTTCGATCATTTTAAAGCTTTCCAAAATTTTAAATATTATTATGTATTCCAATTTTCATTTTTTTTTTGGATTTTTAAAAACTTGCCAAATAAAAGTTTTTCAATAAAATTTACAAGATGTGAGAAAAAAAATTGCTTTTACCTGAAACTAAAGGTATCCACCATATACAAATGTAAAGAAATGGTTTTCGAAAATTGTATTTTTCCCGAAAACGGCTCCGAGAATTTTGATAAAAGTTTTTTATTTCGATTAATTTTAACGATCGAAAATTTATGAAGAAAATTTTAGAAATTAAGATATTATTGACTGTATCCACCATAGAACCATTTTTTCCAGTTTTAAATTTCTCATTATCGGTATAACGGATTTTAGTAAAAAAATTAATAGAAATCTAAATAGTTTAAAAAACATTGCATTTCAAGATAGTAATTTTTTTTTTTTTTCGTCAACGGCCTTGGCCCTGATGAAAGCATCGCTTCCCATCGATCAGCGAAATCAAGCATCGTTGCGCGCGGTTAGTACTTGTATGGGGGACCGTTCAAATACCAACCGTGAGCTGTTGACATGTGTTTTTCTGTTGTTCTTTCTTTCTGTCTGTCTCTCTCTGTTGTATTGTATAAGCCGATGGTCTGAGTTACCAGTGCTTTCAGTGTCTCTACTTCGTAGATTTATCTGCGGAGTAGTGGAATATGTAATGTAATGTAATGTAAATTTTTTTTTTGAATTTATAAAAGAAAACAAAATCTATCAATTTTTTTTTTTAGAAAATTCGATATCTCAAAAACGGATCCATATTTTTTTTGTTTATTTTTTATTGGTACAGTAGTAAAAACATAAATTTGGCGTCACAAAATTTTTTCTCAAAATTTTTTTTTTAAATGTTGTATATGAAAGCTTAGTTTTTAAAGAAACCACTACAACGACTTATAATTTTTGTTCTTGCATAAACTAATATTAGCGTGAATCACATGGCATCCTGTTTTAGCTCCAACTACGAAAGGATTTGTTTTAGTTTATTAAAAAATGAATTTTATGCTTATGAACAGTTTTTCTCTAATAACATTCCTTTTTGAAATTCTTAGTTTTTACATAAAAGCAAGTTCGTGCGACCCAATCGTACATTTTATTTTATTTGGTACTTGGTATTTACCCTTTTAAAAAGGATTTTAATCTCAAAAACGACTCTGCCTATTATGATACACAATAGGCATGATCTGATGGTACATCTCACCGAACAGTGACACAAATTATCATCGTTTTGGAGAAAGAGGGATTATTGCATTTCATAAGCATTTAATAGATTTTGGCATCACGTTCTTTTATCAAAAATACGTGCATTTGGTATTAATGAATTCCTTTTTCGATGAATTAGAAACAACCTTTTGAACAGCTGTATACAAGTTGCATTGGATGGTTTTAAGTCTGAACTTCATAAAATAAATGCTGGTGTACCACAGGGCTCCGTTTTGTCTCTGGCTCTCTTTCAAATATTCATCAATGATCTTTTTCTGTAATTTCTAATACATTTAACTGTTTTGCAGCTTCTCCTTGTTCTTCGGATGTGGATCTTGAACCGAAGTGTTAAATTCTGGTCAAATGGAGAACCAGAAACCACGTAGAATTTAATGCTTCAAAAATTCAATGCTGCCTTCTGTCGTTAAAGCGCAACTCAACCCTATGACACTATCCATGAGCGGAGCTTGAACTAAGGAAATCGAACAGCTCTCAGTTCTCAGTACGTGCATGAGAAACCAGCTTGTGTGGAAAGACCTCATATTCGACATCGCCAAAAGCCCTGCTAAGTGTTTAGGTTTCTTTCGTGACGTTGTAAGAAATTTGTTTAATCTTTATGATCTGGCTGTACTTTATGAGGAGGAATATATTCGTTGAAAACTCGAGTAAAATTCCCATATTTGGGAAGGTGCTCCAATAACACACAAAAAGAGCTTTAAATATGATAGGTGGTAGAGGTATAACAGAAAAATTTAATTATTTCTTGTTTTTCATTATTTAACTGTTATTTTTATAATCAGTTTTCTAGTAAAATAGCCAGTAAGATTCCTTTCTCTAAGCAATTTAACAGTAACACTTGCGATTCAGATACATTGTCCTTGAGTCAGGCTTCGGACGTTCTGTTAAATTAAAGATTCTTTCCTTAACCGCACTACACGAATGTGGAATGCTTTACCCGACTCTATATTTTTCTCCTATTATAATATTCACACATTCAAAACCAATGAACATCGGTACCCCTTAAAACAAATCGTCTCTAACTTTCCTAAAACTCTCGCACTGTGGTCAAAAAATTTTAAAAGTAGTACATAATCCCATAAAAAACTGATCTCCATTTTTCTACAAACTTTTACAAACGATACTTACAATACCGTAGAACCGCTTTTTATTTCCGATGTTATCATCAACGCTTGGACGGATATTGATCAAAATTTTTATGAATAAGTTCTTTAAAATTTTTCTTAATTTCGCTCCTACTAATAATTTTGAACATGAACATTTTTCTGAAACGAGTTACTTACATTTTTTAAATTAGGGTCTCAAATGTATTTTACTATTTTACTTCACAATTCATATTTAAAAATCTGCACTAAAGGTTAGAAATTGCATTTTTTTGTAATTTGAAGATTTATTGAAGTAATCAGATGATGTTATTGCTTTTAAGCTTTAAACTATATTATGAGTTGGCTTAGTAATTTAAGCAGTGGCATAGCTAGGATATTTGCCGCCCGGAGCAAAGCAATAATTTGCCGGCTGCGACTACCCTTAGCTACGCAACTGAATTGAAAGAACAAGTTTCATGCTTCCTTACATACATGGCTTTATCATATTTATTAAATATTTTAAATTTCAAGCACCTTGAAGTATAATAGCAAGTTTTTTCGATCTAGGTCTGCATTTTCGGCTTTTCAAGATTTAAATTCCACAATTTGGTGAGTTACCTCTGGACTTACTGAAGAATTATTTTTGAAATATAACTCTGGAGTAATAGTCAATAAATTAATTTACACTATTTTTAGTCAGCTTTTACTCAGTATTGAAATACTGTGTATTGAAATACTGTGTTATGTTAACCAACAAAAAAAAAAAAAATAACTTAAATCTCTTGTCTCATTTTTGAATGCCCTTAACCCTCGCCCCTTCTCCGTCTTCAACTAATGAACTACATTGCTCCGTAAAAGTGTTATTTCTAATGAAATCTATCAAAACCACTCCTACAAGGACTTTGAGGTTTTCTTCTTAATTGGGTCACTTCGAGGAAACTACGCAACCTTACTCACTGAAATAGAAACAACCTGTTCCAGTGCTAGTGGCACATTAATTTGATAACATCTTCCATGAAATTCTATTAAAAGCGCAACAACTCGGTGCCAATCGTCGTTCGCCGATATACTCTCGAAGAATATCGTTTCGGGAAAACTTTAAAAGGTGATGGGAAGAAACTGGGTCAGCCGCCCGCCCTCACTACCAACCAAAAATAGTTTGGGTTAGCTAAAGATTCTATTGAGAATAGGATTTTAGCAACAAGATAATCCAACTTTGCCGGATGAGTGTTTTTGAGCTTCACTCAAGAGATACCCTTATCTAAACAAACTTGCAACCGCAATTTAAATGGATTATTGTCATTAGAAATGAAAATTTAATTTTTCAGCTTAGTTTTTAGTTCTTTTGTTAAATTTAAAACAGTAGTTTGCATGAATTTTTATTTAAGATAAGATTTCGTAGTTGAAAAAAGTTTAAGTTTCAAAGATGCATGGCGTTGTTGTTGTTGGAATGCGTTTTATGGTAAAGAATATTTAATGGACTTTTGAATATCCGAAGGATTGAAAAATAATTATACTCATGAATCAATGTGTTTTTAAATCTTTCAGGCAAACAAGAACGGGCACTCAGCTACTGTAAGTTTAACCTTTGTAAGTTGTGATTGTTAATCCTGAAGCTATATTATTTCTTTTCATAAAAAAAAAAACTAATTTATATCCTTGCCTGCATGTTTGTGTTAGAAAATATTTAGCTTATATCAAATTTTGTTAGGAATTACTAAAGTTTTGAAAATTGGATTATATGACTACCTAATTATTTCTATGTTCAAAGAAATACCTTGGGCGCTGTACACGAAAATAAGATAGCGGACTGGAATTGCACCAGTCTCTGGTGTCAAATTCAAATGAATACCAAGCGATTCTTCTGAAACCTGATCAACCTTCACAAAACGTAACTCATGATATCATATATTATATAAAACGCTGCGAAAAACACCCATTTACCGAACCACATGTCTTCCCACCGTTCCAATGTCTTGTCGGAGGGACTTCCTATAGGAAGACTTCGACTAGTACTCCTAGATTCTAGCTAAGTCTTACTTGATATTATTAGAATGTTTTTTTCAATATCTACATGAGAAGATATTAATTAAGTTTCTAGAGAGTAACAACACTGCGTCAGTAAAAACGAATTAACTCGCACTTTTTCCAAATTGACAGTTAGTTCTGTTCGAATTAGTTCATATGAACTGATTCTCAATGACCTAATATGAACCAGTCCCATTGATAAAATTTCGTGCGAGTTGATTCATTTTGGCTACAAAGACGAGTAAATATTTTTGAGAGTTAATTTGTGATCGTTTGGTGAATTCGTGAAAAATTGTTGGAAAATAGTTAAAATGAGAAAATAGCGTATTTCTGAGTGATTTATTGAATCTACTAACGATTGTGAACAAGAATATTAAATTTGTGGATGAGTACATTCAGAAGAACGACAATGGAAATATTTTGTTGTCGGACGTGTACACAAACAGAGCGAATGGTTTTCTTATACTGGAGTACCTGACATATAGCATAATTGACAATCTGGGTGCCATTACAAAAAAGTGGTTGGTTGATATTGATCAACATTAAGATTACCAATCGAATTTTCTTGTGAGGCGACAATTCCCACGAGTAAAGCGAGTTTTCAGCCGATTTTAGTTGACTTCATTATCCTGGTTAATAACAGAAATTATTTGTTCAGCATCAATTCTCCGATTTAAATTTTAAAATTTAATTCGTCTTGAATGTTTTCTGCAGCCAATAATATACGTTCACTCCATCAATCATGTATTTTATAAATTTTTGAGAAAACTACCATTCGGGAAAACTATCATGTGATAATACTATTTTGAACGAGAACTAACATACGAGAAATATGTCGTGCGAGAAAATTATAATGGGCGAAAACTATCATGCGATTAAATTATCATACGATAAAGCTATCACGGAGCAAAGCAGTTTTACAAAAACTATAACCTGAGAGCAAACTATTAAGCGAAAAAACTATCTTTTAATATAATATTATTATATGCGAGAAATATATCATGCGAGAAATAGTTCATCCCGTTAACCTATTGGGAAAACTATCACGCGAAAAAAGCTATTGTGAGAGAAATAAATCAAGTAAGATAACTGTCGTGCAAGAAAACTTTTATGTGAGAAAACTATGAGGCTAGAAATCTATCCTGCGAGAAAACTATCATGCGGGAAAACTATTATGAGAGAAACCTATCATTCGATAAATCGATTATACGAGAAATATATTTTGTCAAAAAAACTTTTATGCGAAAAAACTATTATGCGTGATTTCATTGTCATGTGGTTGCCATTGTCGTGTGAATGAAATTTGACAGTTGACATTTGACAGTCGTAGAGAGAGATCGATATTAATGTACTCGTATTATGGAGCATCGAACGTAGCAACAATGCTTTGAAATTGTAAAAACATTTAAATTAATTTTAAATTGTAAATACGTGGAAAAAATAACATAAATTTGTTGGTGAAAATCATGTGCCGAACAAGTCAACCATTCAGCATATAATTTTTAATTTTGAAAATATGAATACATACATATGTACACTGCCAGATTAAGCAAGGACTGGTGGAAAAGTAAACCAACGCACGTTAGAAAAGATTGATGCAGTGACACAAAGTAACGCTTAAGGACAAAATTGGAAATGAAATTGTTGAAATTACAACAAAAATCTGCGAAATTGTGAAGCAATGTAATGAATCATGACCAGAGGCGCCTACTCTGCCGACATTAGATTTCATACATAATTTTAAAGTCCTTATAGTAAATTGATCAATTATAATTTATAAAATTATTTTTTATTTAAGAGTTATTAGAAAAAAAAACAAACAAAAACGCACCATGTATTATACTAACAAAAATCTTAATTTTATTATGCAATGAAATAAAAATGTTTGTTTTGAAAATTCTATAGTGTGAGCTGGGGTACATTTGACACCGGGGCACATTTGACTTTGCGTTTTTCGGTATGATCGTTTCCTTAAAAAAGAAAAGTTTGGAAGAAGGAAGAAGCTTAGTTTGATTTAAAGAAACGTTATGAAATTTGGCAGTCTTTCTTTAACTCTTCGTGGAGTACTACGTAGTTTTGTGTTTTCAGTGTCTCTGATCTAATTTTGGACCACCGGTAAGTAAGCGATTTGTGAACCTTATAAAATAAATTTTTTTGTCGTGAATCAATAAATTAAAGCCAGTTTTGTGAAAATATAATAATAGTTATTAAAAAAAAAAACTTATAAAGTTCCTTCGGGGCACCTTTGACTTTTGCAAAAAATATTTGTTTGACGTTGATTTTGGGAAATCATTTATTAAATAAATTATTTAAAAAATGTCGATATCGATAAATTTGAATTTAGATTTAAGCCCCTTTTAGACGATCATTTCAGTTTCAGTTTCAGTTGAGCTATCAGTTAAGCTTTCAGTTAAACTGATGTCTAAATACAAAAACTGAAGCGTTTAACTGAGACTGAAACTGAAACTGATGAAATTCCCATAAGTTTTCAGTTCAGTTATCAGTTAAACTGATGTGTAAATACTTTTCAGTGCAGTTGTCAGTTCAGTCGTCATTTCAATTTTAGTTTGCGGTGATTTATTAAGCGACAAAACTATAGCTATCGCAATAAGGCTTTCATCGTCCATTACGCAATGTATTTCCTCTGATTTTCGACTGCTCACAAGTAAAATGAAAGCTCAACCGAACACTTTACTGACGTCTAAATACACTGCCCTTTTTAACTGAACTGACAACTGAACTGATAACTGAAGGAACAACTGATCGTCTAAAAGGGGCTTTATATGGATTGATTTTTTATGTTTATAAATAAAATAATTTATGTTTTTTATTCTTGTTGTTTTTTTTTTAGAAAGTGAATTTATTGATTTATTTTTTTCGTTATATTGTTTAATAAATTGTTTAAAAACAAAAATTTACTTTTTCACTATTCAAACAACAGAAACAGACGTGCTGGATCCGTTGATACTTTAAGAAATATAATGCACACGATGTGGGGTTTAATCCACCATTGTCAAATGTACCCCTTTTAAAGTCAAAGGTGCCCCGCTCTCGGCGAACTTTTGACAAAATAACTTTTTTTAGAAAATATTTTTCTTTAAAATGAGGAAATATTTTAAAACAAAAAAATATATGTTAGCATAATCTTGAATAATCAATTAATCAAATACAAAACTAAACATTGGAATACATTAACAGTTTTCGGAAATACTGACTTTTAAAAACTAAGTGTCAAATGTACCCCCTTCTCCCCTATATCGCAAATGGGTTGATGAATTTCTTACAAATTGTGTTCTGACCAAATTTGTTTTTGAAAAAATATTGTAAATTTTTTATATTCAGTTCTGAATGTGAGAACGTTCTACAAGTACAAGCGTAGTGTTAACTAAAAGCTGTTTGATTTTATTCTCACCTTCTTTAAGAAGTCCGCTTTGGGGTTTTGGATAGTAAAACTATCAAACTGCAGAGCTAATTTAGTATTTTTTTTATTCTCTGAAAGTAATTTTTAAAGTCATTTTATTGTAAAATATATTTCGAGCAATATCGCAAGCATTTTCAAGATAGCGACCATTTACCACTTATGTTCCCAAAAAAATGTATTATATGTATGGTAATGAGAAGTCCTCAAAAACATAACATACAAATTTAATTTTGTTACATTTACTGACAATGCCATAATCTTTTGTTTATTTTTCTGAAAATGAAACAAAGTTTAAAAATTTTTACTTACGGCTCAAAATCACCAAGGTTGCAAGTTTCAAGATTATTTTTATGCCACAAACAAAACTCAAGCTATAATGATGACTCTTAGTTTAGACTGTTGCAATATTTGTATATTAATAAACTTTGACAGAGCAGCACACAGATCTCTATACTTTTTTGTAATATTGCTTTTTAGTCAATATCTTACAGAAAACCATCAATTCGGGAACGTTTCCCTAAGTTTAATAAAATGAACAAAAACAAAACAAAGTACATAACTTAAGCATTGTTTAATGACATAGGTATATCATGTATCTATATTATATAATCAATAAAGAAAAAAATACATAATAAATCTTTTACAAGCAAAATCCGTGCCATCATGTCCGGCCATCTTGAATGCGACATGACCTTGTCATGTCATTGCTTTGTTATTTCGTCGTAAATGAATTGAAAAGGCCTAACCATTTAAATATAATTTATTTGACGAAAAATACATTGACAGTTGGATTTGTTATTGTTTGCTTCCTCTACTGACGTTTGACACCGAATGGCTGCGTTCACTTAAAATTATTTTGTTCGAATATTGATGCGCTCACTGAAATGACTTATGTGCTATCGGACAAACTATTTTTGCATTTTTATAATAAAAAAAAATTCTTTTAGTATGCTTTTTATACAAAATACGGTACATTAAGTAATGACAGGTGTTAAATTCTTAAATTTTTCATTATTATTTTTGACCTGTTGGAACATTAGGACGCGCTCCCGAAATGACGTTCTCTACATTTATATTGATTTATTTTAAAATTTACTTCTTTAATAAATTATATTGTTTCATGTACACACAAAATAGGTTAGTTGAAGTATTTTATTAATTCTTCTTTCTCAATAAAGTCAAGATTTAAGACATTAAATTGCTAGCAAAGCCAATTCTGCAGCTTGATTTTGAACCATATAAGTATTATAAGGCAAGTTGTTGTACCTCAGTAGATCTCAGATCAGCTCCTTAATAGGTGTCAAAACTGGACACTGTCTTATAGGTTGACACGCCTAACGACTCGGTGTACTATCAAACGACTTCTGTAGGAGTTACTTGGACGAGGAGGAAGAGGAAACAATCCCACACCTTCTTTGTACATGCCCTGCTCTCTCTTACAGACGCAAACTTTATCTAGGACATTATTTCTTTAATGAACCAAGCGATCTCATCAACACAGACATTAAAAGTCTCCTTCCCTTCATCAGAAGCTCCAAATGGTTTTAACTACGATAGTAGGGAACCTTTTATTCTATATTAGATCGTGGTATCACAATAGACCTCTACTGGTCTAAGTGTGTCAGATGCGTTATATGACAGCCACTTTAATCTAACCTAACCTATATGGCAAGTTATACATTCGTCAGCGAAAACATAAAAAGTAGGTCTGTTCGAATTCCGCCGATTTTTTTTTTAAACTTGGAAGACAGCATTTTTAAATTCTCTCACACACGTTTTTTTCCGTTTTTTTTTTAAGACTAAAAATAACGTTACTGCCATATGAATTTTTTCGAAAATTAATAAAATATTTTTTTTTTCGAAAAATGTTCCACAGATATTTAAAAAAAAAATCGCAAAATTTCATCTAGTTAAAGTTAAATGCTTGAAAAAAAAATTCGAAAAATGGTTTTTGCATTGGTTTTTGTTTTTGATTTTCTCAAAAAGAGTACAACCAATTTTGATCATTCGTTTGAACACGAGCTCCCCAAAAGATTTTCCAATTTTTTTTTTAGATTTTTAAAACAATTTTCATTTTTTTTTTGTCGAAACTCAATTATTCCAAAATCCCATGCTCGAGTTTTTTTTTAACTTGAAATTTAAAGGTTTTTTAACAAGATGTGAGAAAAAACTGTATTTTATTCAAAATACCGATACCCATCACACAAATGTTAAAAATTGGTTTTTGAATTGGATTTTTTTCAAATAAATTTTTTTCAATAAATGAAATTTGAAAATTAGATATTGTATACTTTTTCCTGTTCGTATCTCTGAATTACGATAGAAAATCAAACGATTTTTAGTTCGTTAAATGAAATATAAATATTTTCCTCTTTCAAAGTGATATTTTTAAAACTACATAATTAGAAATCTGGAAACAAAGACTTATTCATACAATTCTCTTTTGAGACAAAAATATAAGTTACTATAAATTTTTTAAACAAGTAAAAACATTGCAGATATTTTATTGGCAACGCCCCAATATTATGGATCTTACCTACCATAGAACCACTTTTTCGAATTTTTGAAAGAAAAAAATCGATTATTTTTTCAAAATTCGATATCTCAAAAACTAGTCAACATTTTTTTTGGAAATTTATCAATATAAAAATTTAAATTTGGCGATTCAAAATTTTTGTCTTAAAAACTTTTTAAAAAATTGTATATAAAAGCTGCTCTTTGTTAATAAAAGCTCGAATGAACTAGGACCTAGTGACTTTCAACTCTCAGCCATTTCTGTGTTTCTAACGATTCCGAATAGCTATAATGAGCAGCACTTTCCATGACAAGAGAAATTTGTTTTCTCATTTTACCAAAAATATCGGTACCGCCCATACAATTGTTAAAAAATGGTTTTCGAAAAACGTATTTTTCTCGAAAACGGCGCATAGAATTTCGATAAAATTTTTTGCTTTCTCGATTAATTCTTAAGATTTATAATTCAATAAAACAAAATTAAGGTATTACTGAGCATTTTTTTTTTCAAATTTTGAATTTCTCATAATCAGCATAACGGATTTTAATGAAATTTTTTGTATAGAGAAGTTTCTAAAAAGGTTAAAAAACATTGCATTTCAAAACTTAAAAAAAAATATTTTTTGAATACATATTTGTAAAATAAAATCCTTGTTTTTTTTTTTTTAAATTGGATATCTCAAAAAGGAGTAAATATTTTCTTTGGCAAATTCATGTTTGCTTAAGAAATCACAAGGCATTGTGTTTTTATCTCTTAATACTAAAAGAATATTCAATATATAAATGAATTTAATGCTCATCAACAGATTGCTGTAATAACATTCGTTTTTAAAATTCTTAGTCTATTTTACATAAGAGCAAGATCGTGCTACCCAGTCGTGCATTTTATTTTTAAATGTGATAGTTTTCGAGAAGTTTGCAAAAAAAACCGAATTTAGTTTTCTCGGAACTTTTTTAAAGTAAAAGTCTAATTTTCTTGAGCTATGTATATTTTTTGAAAATTCTTCACAAATCAAAAAATCCAAAAAAAACTTTCTTTTATCTGAATTACAAAAATTAAAAACCCACCAGAAGAAATTTAGATGATTAATGATGATTTTTTTCGCAAACGTCTTTTTTTTATTTTTTTTGACTTTCAAACTTTTTACTTGCGACTTATAGGTACTATAAGGCAAGTTGGGGGTGGCCGTGGCGCGATGGATGTGTGCTCACCTGTGAACCTCATGATCACAGGTTCGATCCCTGCCGTCGTCTCTGTCGTTTTAATTCCATTAAAAACCTTCTAAAATTGTCATTAATGGGTTGCTGGTTTACTCATTGCATGTTGTTCAGGCATAACACTAACAACATGTAATTGAGTTAAACTAGTATGCCCAACAAGGATGAACACGAATAAAATAATGTGAATTATAAGCGACATAGAAATAAGATACGGCATTCTCCGCTTTAGTTCAGCCGCCAACCCTGGAGATAAAATATCGGAGACAACAACCTTCAGTCTCAGAACATCGTGCCACACATCTTTCCTATCCTTCTTTCTCTTCCGTAACTTCACGCCCGCGCTGTGTTGAAACATTTAAAGGGTAATCATAATCCCTTGAGCGCGGGTAGATTATAAAAAAAAAAAAAAAAAAAAAGTTATGCATTCGTAAAAAAAATCGAACTCGAGATTTTGATCAAAGTTGACATTACGATCATAGCGAAGACTAAAAAGTGGGTCTGTCTGTCGCTTCGACTACAGCCTAAACGACTCGGCCGATTTTCTTTAAACTTGGTAGAAATGGGTTTTGATATTTTACCCCCACAGGTTTTTTTCTTTTTTTTTTTTAAGACCAAAAATAACGGTACCTGCCATACGAATTTTTTTCGAAATTTTATAAATATTTTTTTTCTCAAATGACTGCTGGACAGATTTAAAAAATAAAAACACAAAAAAATTTCATTTAGTTAAATCTAGGTAATTCTTGAAAAATTTTTTCCGAAAAATGGTTATTGAGGGTACCCCCTACGGAACATTTTTTTTTGTTTTTGATTTTCTCAAAAACAGTACCACCGATTTTGATGTTTTTTTTTTTTGCGAAGGCTCTTCAAAAATTTAAATAGAATTGTTTATTCAAATTTTCCAAAAATTTTTTTTTGGATTTTTAAAAAAAACTTCAAATTTTGTTTTTCAAAACTCAATATTTCGAAAATCCCATGCTAGATTTTTTTTAAACTTGATAAATAAAAGTTTCTTAATATACTCTACAAATAGTGAGAAAAAAATTTCATTTTACCTTAAAATAAAGGTACCCACCATACAAATGTTAAGAAATTTAAAAAAATGGTTTTCAAAAATCGTATTTTTCTCGAAAACGGCGCCTAGAATTTTGATAAAATTTTTTTCCTTTCTATTAATTTTTATGATCTTTAATTTATTAAAATAAAATATGAATCCATATCTTAGAAACGGCTCAATATTTTTTTTTAATTTAATTTTTATTCGAACAATAATAAAAACTTTAAATTGGCGTACCAAAATTTTTTCTTAAAAATCTTTTAAAAATTTTGCATATAAAAGCTTTTTTTAAGAAACCACTAAAACGACTTATAATTTTTGTTCTTGCATAAATTCATACTTGCATTCTGTTTTCGTCTCTTACTATTAAAAAAATTTAAAAAATTAATTTGATCCTTATGAACAGTTTTCTCTAATAACATTCGTTTTTAAAATTTCTAGTCTATTACATAGGAGCAAGTTCGTGCGACCCAGTCGTGCATTTTATTTGTCCCTGTCCATGACGCTTTTCAATAAAAAAATCTATTGATAACGAAGAAGTAAAATTTTTATTATTTTCCGTTTTAAAAAGAGAATATCAAAATCTATCTTTGCTTATCCTTATTTTATCCTATAGAAGTTTGGAACATTCCTTTTATTGTATTGTATTGTATTGGTTTTCTTATAGCCTTAAAACCTACCATATGTGCGAGCCAGATAATTGAATAGGTCCAACAATTTAGAATTAAGTCGGTTTAACCCTATATCTATTTCCCTATAAAACCATGCGTGTCTACATTTGTCAAGACCTTACCTGAAAAGTTTTATGCGTCTGATTAGGTATCTTGAAAAGAACATGTTGTCCTATGTCCCGTTCTTAGAGTAATACCGGAAGTGAAAATCGTCAGGAAAGTTTTGATTATTTCTAAAACATCCACCGACTCATATATTTCATTTCAATAAGTATACAAAACTAAAGAGTTAAAGCATTTCCTTTAGGATCTCATACAATTTGAATAAGTTCACATTTTCAAAAGAAACCCATCGTTGATTGAAGACCATACCTAACCTACACATCATTTTTAAAATTATATGTTTTCTATTGTTATCATCATTTCTGCCAACAGAATACTGGATTCATCCTAAATCCTTTCTTTTCAAATCAAAAATGGAGTGAATGTGTGACCTATTTCAATAGAAAAATATACACTCAACTAGTGAATGCTTTTTCATCTAAATGGATGGATGGCTGGCAGGAGGGGAGGTGGATCAAAACGCTTGAATAACTTTCTATGGGTCATATACGAATCTTGAATTTATTTGTATCATTTTAATTTTCTTCTTTTCAATGGAACAACAATCGAGAAAGTATATAAGCAAATGAGCTCAACCCCCTTGCCCCGAAAGACAGAGAGCTGTTCATTAGAGTTTATGATGTCAAAGAGCATTACATTCAACAAAACGTTTGGGATCATGTGAACTTTATGTTTGCCAATCCAGATGCTCTTCTACTTTACCAGCAGACCAAGGACGTGGGATACCGCATTTTGTTTCCATCTGAACTTTAAAGTTTAATTGCGTTGGGATTTTGAGCTGTGATACATGAAGTAACTGCATGGCAAAAGTTATGGACTTGTAAGGAAATCGATTTCGAATCAAACACACAAGTAAACTTTGATCGGAAATGCTTGTCGTAATGTGGTTTGTCTGTACCTTTATACGATATGTAGTTACTTCAAAATTGCCAGAGGTATTTGGCTCAATTCTGGAATTTAAGTAATTTAGGGAAGTTTTTTTTTTCTGATTCTTAACACAATATTTACAAAATAATTATCTACAATTTGATTTCCACAGGATTTTATGATGAAATAAATGTTTGTAATTAGGTCATTTTCTTGAGCTAGTTTTGACAATGGTTTGACCAATTTTCCTCTGTGGAATTCCTTTCAAAAACAGGTGGTAACTTGTGTGAGTTTCACAGCTCGACCTCCGATTTAAAACTATGAATTTATTTAGGAATTTTTAATATGTAATAATTTCATCAGGGTCATAATTTTTTTTCTATCATTACATAATACGAGTAGATCTATAAATTAATTTCCAAACGTCGCTACCCTTATACTTACTTACATACAAATATTGTGACTTATTCATGCACGTTATTTGTATTTTTATGTGAGATCCAGGGCACCTGTGCATATAATATGTGTTTTATGAATAAGATGTAATATTGATTTTCATGAAAGGGGAAAAACCAGAAATCCCTTACAAGGAACGGGTGGAAAAGTAATATTATGGTTTTGCTGTTGTAGACATTACTACGTCTTAGGTCATTTCATAGAATTCTAAAAGGTAAATCGATAAGCATTTAATAAATCTTTCGATACATTGAGTTTTTAAGGAAAAATAAGTTAAAGTAAGCAACTACTTACATCTGGGAATTCTCAGCACAAGGGGATGTGAATTTCTTATTCGTTGTCACAAATAACAATTCTTGATGAACTATTAGCCTTCTATGGACTAGCCATAGTTTCTTGGAAAAAAAAAGAAAATTTTTAAATATAGAGAATTTATTTTCCCAAGCTCAAATTTCTAAAAATAATTGAAATAAAATGCACGACTGGGTCGCACGAACTTGCTCTTATGTAGTAGACTAGGAATTTTAAAAACGTATGTTTTTAGAGAAAACTGTTCATAAGGACAAAATTAATTTATTAAATTGTTTTAGTAGTAAGAGACAAAAACAAAATGCTATACAAATATGAATTTATGCAAGAACAAAAATTATAAGTCGATGTAGTGGTTTCTTAAAAAAAAAGCTTTTATATAAAAACTTTTTTAAAGGTTTTTAAGAAAAAATTTTGGTACGCCAATTTAAAGTTTTTATTATTGTTCGAATAAAAATTAAATTTACAAAAAAATTATTAAGCCGTTTCGGAAATATTGAATTTTCAAAAAACGACAAAATAGATTGTTTTTTTCAAAAATTCAAAAAGTATTTATTTTAAAGTTTTTAAATGCAATGTATTTTAGACTTTAGAAGCTTCATTAAGATCCGTTACGTGGATAATGAGAAATTCAAAATTCGAAAAAATGGTTTTATGGTAGGTACAAGCTGTAATATCTTAATTTCAAATTTTTTTTTTTTAAATTAAAGATCGTAAAAATTAATTAGAAGAAAAAAAATTTTATCAAAATTCTAGGCGCCGTTTTCAAGAAAAATACGATTTTTGAAAACAATTTTTTTTAATTTTTTAGCATTTGTATGGTAAGTACCTTTATTATTATGTAAAATACATTTTTTTTCTCACATCTTGTAGATTATATTGAGAAACTTTTCTAGCATGGGATTTTCGAAATATTGAGTTTTGAAAAAAAAATTTGAATTTTTTTTTAAAAATCCAAAAAACTTTTTTTTGAAAATTTGAGTACACAATTCTATTCAAATTTTTGGGGAGCTTTAGCAAAAAAATAATGATCAAAATCGGTTGTACCATTTTCGAGAAAATCAAAAACAAAAAAATGGACCCAGGAAGGCTACCAAAAATAACAATTTTTTGGAATTTTTTTTTTCAACCATTACCTAGTTTTAACTAAATGAAATTTTTCAAAGTTTTTTTAAAACATTCTGTGGGACAGTTTTTGAGAAAAAAATACATATACGAGTATATAAAATTTCGAAAAAAACGTATGTTAGGTACGGTTATTTTTGGTCTTAAAAAAAAATGGGGGGAAATCAAAACCCATATCAACCAAGTTTGAAGAAAATCGGCCGAGCCGTTTAGGCTGTAGTCGAACCGACAGACAGACAGACAGAATTGCGAGACCCACTTTTTTGGTCTTCCCTATCATCGTAATGTCAACTTTGATCAAAATCTCGAGTTCGATTTTTTTTTCCGAATGCATAACTTGCCTTTAATTTTTTATATTTGAATAGGAAATGTATAAATCGGTGTTTTAAAGAATCTGAGAAAAATATTGGCTGAACTTTCCCTTAAGGCAGTACGAATTTATACACGCTGATAGTTTTATTCGGTTAATTACAAAAACAACAAATTTAAAGTGAGGAAACAATTATAACTATTTTTAGTTAACTTTTAAAGTTCCTCAATTTCCATTTTCGGGACTTATGTCTCAGTAGAGTGTGACATATGTCCCGAATTCAATTCGGGACTTATGACCCAGTAAAGTGGGACATAAGTCCCAAAAAAATAATTCGGGAGTTATGTCCCGGGGACTTAGGTCCCTGCGCCGGCCGATTTACTATCGTCTAGTACGTCTAGTACATTCTCTTAGACTGCTACTGTCAAAATTTCAGCCGAATCGGACTCGGCGCAGGGACTAAGTCCCCGGGACATAAGTCCCGAATTTGTTTTTTCGGGACTTATGTCCCACTGTACTGAGAGATAAATCCCGATTTTTTTTGTTGAAAAGAAAACAAAACTAATTGTATACACATTATTTTGTTACAATGCTCATGTACTAAGCAAAAAATTTGCGATCCTTAAGGCTACGATTATACATGTGCATATTGGGTATTTATGAATTCAAAGTATCTTTAAATCCATATTCTGTTAATGCAAAAGAAATTTTGAGTCCACACAACCTCGCACCTACCCCAAATCCTATAGTGTGACCAATCAGGGGGGTTGCAGGGGGGCAGCATGGCCCCCCATACATAGATACATAGTTCATTGCTTATACGCCATAATGTTGGGTGCTAGAACCGATGTATTAACGTAAGCAAGCAAAACACCAAAACTCTTAAAAAAAGTAGTTTATTTTGTCAGCTTTGGTCTCTTTAAATTGTTGCTATGCAAAATTAGCAATACAGTTATACCCGCTTAAGAAAAACCCGCTTAAGAGAAAAACCTGCTTACCTGAAACACTTTTTTCATCCCCAAGTATGTTCCGACCAATTTCCCTTAAAACACTCCGCTTAAGTGAAACTAGCTTAAGCGAAAAACCCGGATAACTGAAAAATATTTTCAGTTAATTTTTAATATTCTTCAAAAAAACTCTCTTAAGTGGAAAAAATTGAATCGAACAGAACAAAAATTTACTAGTTTTCGTTTTTCAATAAATTATTTTTGTGTTATTTAATCGTTGTTTTATTTAACTTCTTTCAAGGCAAGTCCAAAAGATAAAAACAATACTGTTTCTAGCATTAAATCTCCGCTTAATGGAATTTTTAAATCCGCTTAAGTGAATTTTTTTTTTCACTTATCCGAACTCCGCTTAAATGAAATTATTTTTCACTTTCAAGTGAAAAACCCGCTTAAGTGAAAGAAAGACTGTGACATTTTGCCGTTTCTCTTAAGCGGATTTTACTGTAATATACACGTGAGTCATACGTCCCGAAATTTTTTTTGGGGACTTATGTCTCAGTACGGTAGGACATAAGTCCCGAATCGAATTCGGGACTTATGTCCCTGCGCCATCGGACTCGCAGTTTTGTTTTGACCACCTATGGAAGCCAGCTTTTCCGCGAATTCCAGAGAAATTGAAAAAGATCAATATCGGTTGGTGATTCGATTCAATTGATATCAAAAATTGGTATCACGAGTTTCAACGTGGTCCCACATAGGTTTTTGATGAGCACCGTCCAGGTGCCTCGAACATGGCTACCACGGAGGATAACGTGTCAAAAATCCACAATCTCGTATTGGCAGACCGCCGCCGATTGAAGGTGAGCGAGATAGCTGAAACAGTAGGCATCTCAAACGACCGCGTGGGACATATCCTTCATGAAATTTTGGGCATGAGAAAGCTGTCGGCGCGATGGGTGTCGGACAACAAGCGCAACCGTGAGACCACTTCAGAGCTGTGACCAAATTGGTCGAATTGCACTACAAACTGCTGCCCCATCCACCGTATTCTCCATATTAAGGCCCGAGCGACTTTTTTTGTTTGCAAACATGAACAAATCTCTCGCCGGGCAGAAATTTGAGTCGAATGAGGAGGTCATCGCCGCCACGAAGGCCTACTTTGCAGAACTCGAGAAATCCTATTTTGCGGATGGGTTAAGGTAGTTGGAACATCGCTGGATCAAGTGTATCGAGCTAAACGGAACCCATGTTGCCATGTTTTTTTTTTTTTTTTTTTTTTTTTTTATCCGATGGAAATCTTCAAAATACACTCGGTAAGAATCGGTACCGAGTAGTGTGGGACTCTTACCGCACTAAAACCACCGGTGAATCAGGACCAATCTATGAAAGATCGACAAATGATTTGTATTTCTTAATTTTTAAATCGCATTGGGGGAAGTTTAAGGAAATAACACTTTCCCATAGCTTTTAGACCGTCAGCTCATGAGGCTTGGTTCTTCTTAATCTCCGAACATTGTCTCGTACATTTAATACGGTCTCCATTTCGGAGTTAGTATGACTTTGCAGTCGCTGATTGTGTGATACAGCGTGTTTCTTAACCACTTCTGTAACCATTTCAATTTGAAGGTCACGATGTAGATCGCTATTTCTTATATACCAAGGGGCATTTATTATTCCACGAAGGACCTTGCTTTGGAATTTTTGGATGGGTTCAGCATTTGTTTTCTTTGTACAGCCCCATAGTTGGATGCCATATGTCCAAACGGGTTTCAATACTTGTTGCCATGTTGAGAAATAAATCGCCACTTTTCCAAAATGTTTGTTTTTCTTTTGTAGGACTTTTCTTGAATGGTGCTCGTATGTATCTCTCATCACGCATAAGGTAATAGGAACCCGTTGAACACGAATTGGGTGTTGGATACTTTTGTCACTCACAGTTCCAAACACAAAAAAATTTATAGCAAAGGTGACCTGGACGAAGTGACCAATATCGAATCATAAGTTCAACAAAGCCGTTGGAGTTGATAGCCTCGCTGCCAAACTGTTCAAAGTGGCGTTGACTTAGTTGGGAGTATGCATCAGCTCATCTGCAATATATAGTCGGAAGAATGTGAATGAAATTGATTGCAACAGTCTCAAGATAGGAGATCCTCTGAAATGCACCAACTACAGAGGCATTAGTCTCCTGAATATGGCATAGCAAATTCTTTCTACCGTATTCTGTGAGCCTCTGAAGCCTTTCGTCAACTACCTACTAGCACGACAGATCTTACAAATAACCAATAAACTTGAAATCAACAACTACCACCTTTTCATCGATTCCAAAGCCGCTAATGATATCATCTAAGGGGATGATGTCCCAATATACGATTGCTCCAGCATCGTTCTGGAAATAATAGTGCAAATCTTCCACGTCAAATTACTCGGATACCCCGACTGAGATATCTGGGTCTTGTAGAGCAAATCATACAAATTCTCTTGCCCGGAAAGTCTTATAATTCAATCCCGAGGGATGGCGATGAACCACGAACCAAGTGGTATACATAGGTGGGAGAGGACTTCAACCAAATTGGCATGCGAAACAAGTAAGTGGGCCATCTGGCTGGAAAAGCTTGTTTTTTGAGACCCTGGTCCAACCTAAACTGTATCGCCACCTTACATAAGTAAGTCCGAGGTATCAACCAAGAAGAAATACCTTTTCAAAAGTGGCAAGGCCGAAATGCAACATAAGGATTTGTTGTCAAAAGCTCACAAAACTAACATCATCTCAAATAAGAATAATTTAATTAAAACTTCTTGCGACATCACTATTCCTTCTCCTTGTGCGTATCAATTTATGCATCCTCGAATGCATCCTAACTTAAATATCTTCTCCTTGCACATAGATTCCAAAAGTTTGACAAAGTTATTTCTTCTCACTTGCACTGCTATGTGTGCATAATATTTGCACCAAAGTTTTGTCTTTTGAATTTATGGCTGCAGCAAAAATCAATATTTTAAATTTGCATTAGCATCTATGCATACGTATCTAGGATGCACTTTGATGGATGCAAAGGTTCTATCGTAAGTAAGTTTATGAATAAAATGTGACGTCAAGTGCCTAAATTTAACCCTTGGTGTAGCAAGCTGGCTCATATATTTCGTGTGGAAAGAAAATAATTTTCGGATCGTTGGATATCTGATGTTACAAAATATTAAAGTTCGCTTCCTTTAGCCAAATAATCCACACAATTTGAGCTAAGGCATTCCAAGCAGTTTGGATTTGGAAATAAGGATAAAGTCAACCAGCAGAAAAAAAGAGAACTTTAGATAGACATGCAAGAAGTGGGGAAGTTCATTGAAGAGTTCTACAAAAGGACCAATTAAATACTCGAGACAGGGAAAAAAGGTTTTCCAAACCAATTTGGGACTTCGGAGGATATAACATGTTAGGTGTGCGTACTATTTGATATACAAACTATTTTCTGCTTGCATCAAAATTCACGGCTATATTGGCTTACGAAGAGAAAGATGCAAATGCGAATTTTGTGCAACGTAAGACAAGATCGAGGAAGCAGAAGAGAGAAAAAAGAGTTGTACCCATCCTTACTGCTTAAGGTTATCAAAGTTAAATAAGACAAGCAACTGGCTGTTGGTTTGAATACTCGGACGCAGTTTTAAAACAGCAGTTTCAAGCAGCATTTTCAGCAGCTGATAAATGTAAATCATATAATAACTAGTTCCAGCACACAGTATAGAAGGGGTAGAATTAGATATGTGTAAGAAAGTTTAAGAACAACAAGATCGAAGTATCTGTTGGCTTTCCAAATATTCAGATGATATTTTGGTAAAGGATGCATGCATCAAATCTCGGAACAAACGTATGTGGAAGGACAGATGCCCACTGACTGGACTGTCAGCTACGCACCACCTACATAGGTGATCGTATGTCCTTCAAGAAATATTAAGGTACACTTGCAAAATTATCAAACGCTAAATTTAATATTAAGGATGATATTCTAATGTTACGTTTAAACTTTAAGATGGCAGAACTGCATTTTGAAAACTCAAACAAATAAGTACATAAAATTGAAGAACTTAATCATTCCCGATAAGAAATTGATGAAAGACAAGATAACAAATATTAAACGAAATAGGTGCGTTTGAATAATTCTCAATAAGCAGCAACTAAAGATAACTTTTATTTGGGAAACCTTCGGTATTGTATTGAAACTCACACTTTTTTTGAACAAATCAAGAACAAATAATACTTTAGAATACTTTTGATTGAATTAGAAATACTATATCACACAAATAACTGGAATGTAAACCGACATTAAATAAAATACACGACTGGGTCACACGAACTTGCTCTGATGTAAAGAATTTCAAAAATGGAGAAAAAATTTTCATAAGCATAAAATTTATTTTTAAAATGACTAAAACAACTACTAAGTCGTTATAAGGCTTCGGCCATTGAGCGATTGAGCGATGTCGCTCTGTCGCTTAAAACAATCACAAGTCGCTCAGGGCTTATGTGGCCACCTCCATACAATTTCATGTGTTTTAATTTTTTTGCGTCGCTCAGTCGCTCGTCCCTCAGTGCGTGGCCGTAGCCTAAGTCGTTGTAGTGGTTTCTTAAAAAAATAAGATTTTGTATTCAAAATTTTGATAACATTTTTAAGAAAAAATGTTGGTACGCCAACTTAAAGTTTTTAGTTTTGTACGAATAAAAATTTAATTTCCAAAAAATATTAACCCGTTTAAGGGTACTATAAGGCAAGTTATGCATTCGTAAAAAAATCAAACTCGAGATTTAGATCAAAGTTGAAATTCTGATGATAGCAAAGGCCAAAGAAGTGGGTCTTGCAAGTCTGTCTTTCTGCCTTTTTAACGGCTCGGCTAGTTTTCTTTAAACTTAGTAGAAATCATTTTTAATTTTTTTCCCCACACTTTTTTCTTTTTTTCTTAAGACCAAAAATAACGGTACCTGCCATATGAATTTTTTTAGAAATTTTATAACTGTTCCACAGAATTTAAAAAAAAAATCATAAAACTTCATTTAGTTAAAACTAGGTAATGGTTAAAAAAATTTACAAAAAATGGTTATTTTTAGTAGACCCCCTATTTTTTTAGTTTTTGATTTTCTCGAAAATGGTTCAACCGATTTTATTTTTTTTTTCATTTATTATAAATACAAATCTTTTACATTAGATTGTTAAATCTTTATGGTTGTAAAAGTATACAATTTGGAAGAAAATTATACAATGAAGCTGGAAGACTAATTCGATTATAAAATTAACTTTATCCTAGGCAACTTTTTCATACAAAATTATATTTAATAATTAGAAATAATCCATAAATTATAAGTAACTCATTACTTAAATGCGAAAGCAAAACCTCATTGAAACCGCGTGCACAATACTGTCTTCTTATATTAAGGGGCAAAGAATTCCATAGTCGAATGGTACCCACAAAAAACTGTCGTTCAGAAGATAAAGAATTAAAAGTAGGTTGCAAAAGTACTAATGAACGTGAAGACATAGTAAAACGTATTTTTTCATAGAGATATGTCGGTTCTTTCGTTATAATAATTGTATGAAGTAGTTTTAAACAACAAAATTTTATATATGTATCTAAGCTACAACCAAGTATGTTTTGTGTGTAGGCTGAAACATGATCGTAGCGCTTAAGATCATAAACATAACGGCATATATTGTTCAATGCAACTTTCAGTTTTCTTTTAGTGTCTGCAGAACTGCAAAAAGTAATTTGGCAACCGTATGTTATAATGGGAACTAAAAGTGCTCTTACTAGCCTCATTTTCGTGAGGAAGGGTGTATAATGTTTTGACAAGGAGAGGCTCCTAAGGCACCCGTACACTTTTCCTATAACAGTCATAACATGATCATCCCATCTAAGCGTACTGTTGAACCAGATCCCTAAGTTTTTGGTTTTATCGAGATATTGTAAAGGAATATTTCCAAGAGTTACAACTGGAAAGTAGCTTAAGTCAAGTTTATTTTTATAAACAACTAAACACTTAGATTTTTTAGGATTAAGTTGTAAGCTATTTCTTTCAGTCCATACAACTATACTTTGCAGATCAGAATTAAGCCTTAAGACACCATCCTCAATTAAACCTAGTTTGCAAGAAAAATAAAGCTGCACATCATCAGCATACATATGCATATTTGCTTCTTTAATACTTAAAGTAAATCATTTATAAATATTGTAAAAAGCAGTGGACCCAATATAGATCCCTGAGGAACTCCGCTTAATATATTTTTAAACTGTGATCTAGAATGATCACTCAAAAACACTGATTGCTTCCTACCGCACAAATAAGATTTTTTAAATTAGCTGAACTATCAGTAAAACTAAATAAGCTTTTAAGTTTCGATACCAAAAGCAAATGGTCTACGGTATCGAA
Organism: Chrysotoxum bicinctum; assembly: GCA_911387755.1. Classification (NCBI taxonomy): domain Eukaryota; kingdom Metazoa; phylum Arthropoda; class Insecta; order Diptera; family Syrphidae; genus Chrysotoxum; species Chrysotoxum bicinctum. Next base: position 174,871,257 of record OU426989.1, read on the forward strand.
GGTTACTAAGTCCTTACTGATTGAAATTCGTATATCATCAGATACTTTTATCAATGCAGATACACAGCTATGTTTGGGCCTGAAACCAGATTGTTTATTGCAAATAAGATTATTTGTTCTCAAGAAACCGGAGAGCTGAAAGTGTAAAAGTTTTTCCATGACTTTTGAAAAATAAGGCAAAATTGAAATAGGTCTGTATTCGGGTGCAGAGAGTCGAGTACCTGGTGTTTTAAGCACGGGAATAACTTTCGCGAACTTCCATACTGCAGGAAAACATGATTTTGTGATAATTGAATTGAAAACATACGTTAAAAAAGGTAGAATATGTGGGAGAATCATTTTGACAAATAGTGGATGGATTTCATCTAGTCCAACAGATTTAGATTTTATACTTAATATAGCTTTTAAAACATTGGTTTGTTCTACTGTTGAAAACTGAAAAGAGTTATCATTACTTATGGCAACATTAACAGGTTCAGTAAAATTCATGAAAGTTCTTTGGGACGATAAAAACTTGTTGTTAAGCTCATCCGGATCAATAGTGTCTAGGTCTTGCCTTTTATTACGCCCGATACCTAATTCGCGCAGATTTTTCCATAAAACTGACGATGGCAGACTGGAATCAAGCCTCTTGGAATAAAAAAGTTTTTTAGACTGTTGTATTTTAGATTTAACTTTTAAACGAAAATAATTGTAAAAATCGGGTAACTTGAACCTTTTCCATCTATTGTATGCTAAATCACGTTGATTTTTTAATTCATAAATTTCAGGAGTAAACCAGCAGTTGTTTGGATTTCTTAACACTCTGGTCTTGAACGGAACATGAATATTGAAAAGGTCGCGTATGTTGTTCTGCAAAAATTCAATTTGCTCATCTGGATGTAACATAAAATAAAATACTTGCCAGTTGATAAGGAGTAAGATTTTAATCATTTTTTATGTTAAAGTTAATAAATATTATTACAAATTCAAATTTTCAATTTTTAATTTTTTTTCGATTTTAAAAAGAAATTACCAAACTTTTTTCTGGAAACTCAATATTTCGAAAACCTCACGATCGATTTTTTCCAAACTTGATGAATAAAAGTTCCTTAATATAATCTACAAGCTTTGAAAAAAAAAATGTTTTACCTAAAAATTAATAACGGTACTCACCATACAAATGTTCAAAAATTGATTTCGAAAATCGTATTTTACTCGAAAACGGTTCCGAGAATTTTAATAAAATTTTATGTCTTTCGTTTAATTCTCACGATCTATAATTTAATAAAAAAAATTGAAAACAAGATATTACGGACTGAACTAACCATGATATTTTCGAATTTTGAATTTCTCATTTTCGGCATAAGAAAAATGAAAAAACCATTGCATTTCAAAACTTTAAGAAAAAATATTTTTTTGAAAAAAAAAAAAATCAATTTTTTTGTTTTTTTAAAATTCAATATCTCAAAAACAGCAAAAAAAATTTGGGGGGGGGGGGGAATTATAAGCGATACCTGTCATAGAACGGTTTTTTGTATGCAGGAGTTCCTTTGCATTAAAAAAAATGTAATCTAAAAAATTTTTCGAGAAAATTTTTTGAAACAGATACACGATTAAATTTCTAAATTATGTTTTAAAATGTATTTTATTAAATACTAACAATTTGCACATCAATTTTTTTATACAAATTTTAAGGAAAATTTAGTACACAAAAAACATGTTTCAGTGTGTCTCTCCCTACAACCTAACCCACTGGACCTATTTTCCTCAATCTCGGTAGTTAAGGCTAAAATGTCTTTTGTGATTCTCAGAGGGGAAATTGAAATTTTGTTTAGCTCTAAAAGTAACGGTACCTCCCATACACCCGTAATGCAAAATCTTATTTATCTCGAAAACGACGCTAACGATTTTGATAAAAATATAATGCACGACTGGGTCGCACGAACTCGCTCCTATGTAATAGACTAGGAATCTTAAAAACGAATGTTATTAGAGACAAATGTTCATAAGCATAAAATAATTTTTTTAAATTCTTTTTGTAGTAAGAGAGAAAAACAGAATGCTATGCAAATATGTAGTGGTTTCTTAAAAAAAAGCTTTTATATACAAACTTTTTAAAAGATTTTTAAGAAAAAATTTTGGTACGCCAATTTAAAGTTTTTAATATTGTAAATTTACAAAAAAAAAATATTGAGCCGTTTTTGAGATATCGAATTTTCAAAAAAAGAAAAAATAGATTTTTTTTTTCAAAAAATACAAAAAATATTTATTTTAAAGTTTTGAAATGAAATGTGTTTAGACTTTTTAGAAGCTTCTCTAAAAAAAATTCATTAAGATCCGTTATGTGGATAATGAGAAATTCAAAAATCGAAAAAATGGTTCTAAAAATTAATTGAGAGAAAAAATTTTTTATCAAAATTCTAGGCGCCGTTTTCGAGAAAAATACGATTTTTGAAAAACATTTTTTTAAATTTTTTAACGTTTGTATGGTAAGTACCTTTATTTTTATGTAAAATAAATTTTTTTTCTCACATCTTGTAGATTATATTAAGAAACTTTTATTTATTAAGTTTAAAAAAAAATCAAGCATGGGGTTTTCGAAATATCGGGTTTTGAAAAAAAAATTTGAAGTTAAAATTTAAAATGATATCTTCCAAGTTTAAAGTCGTTTAGACTGTAGTCGAACCGACAGACAGACAGATAGAATTGCGAGACCTACTTTTTTAGTCTTCGCTATCATCGAAATGTCAACTTTGATCAAAATCTTGAGTTCCATGTTTTTTACGAATGCATAACTTGCCTTATAGTACCTATAAGTCGCAAGTAAAAATTAACATCCTTATTTATTATTTTTCACTAATACTGGGTTCAACCTCGGAATAATTAAACCGAGCCGAAGCACTTACTTCGGGTTTACGCCACGTCAAACAAATCCTTATTCATAATATATTTTCTTAGCCGTTTTTAGCTACACCTTCCTTATGTCAAATATACTACCAAAAAAAGTCACCAATCTAAAACTCTGGTTATTATACACGTAAGCAAACCCAAGCTGATTTCAATTATTTTTCATTTTATTATCATTGTATGCATATTGGAAATTGGATACATTTAAAAATGGATTGTATAAAGTTGAAATCCAATAAATGAATGTATCAACCATATTGCGTCCCCAATACATTATAAGGGTCTCGTAACATACCCTTAAGCGCGAGTGAATTATAAAAAAAAAAAAAAAAAAAATACCGTGCAACTGTTAGAGCGTTTGGAAAGTATAAATAATTTATTAATGCAAAATATCTTTCCTTTTTGGCTTAGTAAGAAACGAAAAATAAATTGCTTACACTCCTTTTTTGTAAATTTCACAAAATGTCATCTCAAAATGACATTTAGATACTAAAACGACCTTAAACCTCCTATAAACCAGTTTTAGCTTATTCCACCGCTATTCCTCGTGCATTTTCATTATAAATAAGGTTTTCAGAGCCGTTGTAAAGTCGAAGTACCTTTACTCCGTCGCTAAAACCAGTTTGTAAATAAGGCTGTAAGTGTGATTTTATGGACATGGACTACATTTTGGTAAACAAACATTTTGGGGAAAAATGTTATTATTAGTACCTGTCGTAGAAGTTTCGATTTTCGACTTTCTCTAACGATTTTAATCAAAAATGTTCACCAGGAGCCCCCTTAATATAAAAATATTCAAACAAATATTTTTTGGTTTTTTTGAAAAAAAAAAAATTCCAATTTATTTTTTGAAAAATCAATATCCTGAAAACCTGTGAACGATTCTTTTTTTTTTAAATTATTTCCTAAAATCTATATTACTAAGCACTTAAAATTGGCATCGCAAGAAACTTTTTCGTCGAATTTTTATAAGATGTATTCTTTTGGATATATTTTATTCTTCTAATTGTTCCCGAACCTTCTCGAAACTTCTTTGTGCTTGAAAAGCTGTCTTAAGTTATATTTTCCAGCTAAAACCAATCTCCGGTTGTGCAATTCTAATCACTCACTCATTTATCCAACCAGTCAGTCAATCGTTTTCACGATCACCATGAGTCATGTAACCACAGATTACTGGAAAGTTTAGTGCTCTCGTCAAAAACCTACTCTGTGTTATCTTAACAAAAACAAAATAACGAATTTTAATGGCCGAATTCAGACCGATTTCAAACTACATATATTTGTCGGAAAAACTTGAAAGAAATTAAAATGAGGAAAAGTTTTGCCTTAAAGCAATAGCGAGTGAGTCTAAACATATTTTTTTTTGGTGAATGCATATTGATAAAATCGGAAGATCATTTTTAATTTATTTAAAAAAATGAGTTTTTTAATAAACAGAAATTGTTATATACGCACTTTGCTTACCGAATAATGTTAAATTGATCTCAAAGTAAGAATGTTACGTCGATTGATTATATCTAAGTATGGGTCCCCCTGACTCAATTTTATTGCTCGAACGGCTCTTTTTCTCTGTTGTTTTTTTTTTTCAAAATACATTAAGAGCAGGGTTTTGTATTATCTAAACCAGGTTTCTGCAGAACTCTACCAGTGTATTTTGGAGCCGTAACGAAAAAGTTAACAATAGATGAAAGGACAATAGAATAGTTTGGTCAAACTTTTTGTGGTAAATTCTGCCTTAACAATACTAATGCTAAACGTCTCTTACAAAATAAAATCTGTCCAACTTGTTTTGTATTAAGCGGTTCTGCAACACTATGATCAGCAAGCATGAGTGTGATATTCTTCATATGGATCTAGATCCTACCTTCATACCTGAGGCATAAGAAGATTTCCAAATTTTAGATCGAGACTATGCACTTCTTATGTCATTACCAAGCTTCTGTTCGACATCAAATCTATCGTATTTTATGGATAAATAATTTACCGTACAAAATTCAAATGTACTCAGAATATAGAGATCAAAATTTTGCCAAACCTCAATCGAAATTCCGTTTTTGAGATATTTTTTTTGTCGGTTTTAAAAAAGACATCAAATTCATATTCTAGGACTAATACAAAATTGTTATATACCATGTTGGATATAAAAATGCATGTTTAAATAAGCAACCGATAAATCTGATAGGTAAATTCAACCCATCAATCTTTTTCGTCATATTCATTACTCATATATACACAAGAAGTTAAGGTACACTTTGTCTTTTACATCCAGTTAAGCTTAAAACATCAGTCACACATCCGAACTCCATTCCGGTAAAAGGATATTCGAAATAGATCAAATTCATAAAACATATCTTGTCATAAGTTAAAGTTCCTTATCAGTCCACTTTGCAAGAAAAAAGAAAAAAAAAGAAAAACTAAGCAAACACAGGATGCATAAACCGTTAAGTTAAATTAAATTACCTTTACCTTTGGAAAAGTTTCTTTTGTTATCATTTCTTTTTTCCTGGTAAATAAAAAGAGTTAACTGTCTGTTATATCCGTAAACTTCTCAAAGAGTACAAACTTCCATACTACCATATTATGTATTTTGATATAAAATTGATGGTTTGGTAGCGCGGATTAAATCCCTTATCCCAACTTTACCTGTTAGCATACTCGAAGTAATCCATAGAGAAAACTTTGATGTGTACACATCGAATCACTTGGTTAAAGCGAAGTTTGCTGTTTTATTAAAGTTTTCTTATTACACGAGTTTCCTATGTTAGGAAAACTATAATTAAGTAAGTTAGTAAGCTGTCAATTAAACCTCGATTTATGCGTACCGTTGATCATCTCAAGAATTGGCACAAGTTTTGGGATCGCAAAATTTAGTTTGGGTACATCTTTGAAATATACAATGGATCGTTTCATTCAAAAATATAAACTATGTAGTCATAGACGCTTGCATATATTCTACGAGAAGCCTTGACCCGAAAGACCAAGTTAATGCAATTCAAAATACAAAGTTTACATTTTTGATTTTGACTTTTTTCAAATACGACTGTTTTTTGTCTTATTTCTGTTGATCAATCATAAAGTAAGTCATCTATTATCTTCTTCGTTGAAAACTTTTCATGATCATTTTTTAATGTATCGAGTTCGTCAATAAGGACTTGGGACTTTTTTTTTTAAATAAAACACAAGCCATTTTAGGTATCTCAAGAGCTTTATAATTGGTCTAAAGTAATCGTAATCTAAAGTATTGTTCCGATAAGTACTTACTGCCCGATGGTACTAGTATTACAAGAGAGATTTACTATCATCTAGTACATTTTCTAAGAGCACTGCTGTCAAAATTTAAGCCGAATCGGACACGTAGTTTTGCTTTGACCACGTGTGGAAGCCAGCTTGTCCGCGAATTTTAGAGAAATGTAAAAAGAGCAATATCGGTCGGTTTTTGGGAAAGGAAATCAGGCAGCGAAATCAAAGAGCGCTTGGATTCTGTGTACGATGACTCTTCTCCTTCGATGGCGACCGTCAAAAATTGTTAAAACGAGTTTCAACGCATATCAGTTTTTGATGAGCACCGCCCAGGTACACCGAAAATAGCTACCACGGAGGATAAGGTATCGAAAATCCATGATTTTGTATTGACAGACCGCCGATTGAAGGTGCGTGAGATAGCTGAAACAGTAGACATTGAAAAGACCGCGTGGGTCATATCCTCCATGAAATTTTGGGCATGAGAAAGCTGTCGGCGCGATGGGGGCCATGTTTGCTCAGTCCGGACAGCAAGCGTAACCGTAAGACTACTTCAGAGCAGTGTTTGAAGCTGATTAAGCGCACTCACGCACATTTGAGTCGAATGAAGAGGTCATCGGCGCCACGGAGGCCTACTTTATGGACCTCGAGCAAACATATTTTTCGTAGGGGTTAAAAAAGATGGAGCATCGCTGGATTAAGGGTTTCGAGCCACGTATGTATGGAATTTGACATCGTTTATATGTTTAATTAGTTGTGTATGCAGGCTAATCAAATTTGGCAAGAACAATAATGTCTCACTTCATTGGGTACCTGGAAATTAGGCGTCCAGAGAAATGAGGAGGCAGACTCCATACCAAAAATAGGCGCAAGGACTCCTCTAATGGAGGCACAGCCATACTGCGGAATAGGAGAGAACAGAATTAAAAACGGAATCAAAATAGAGGAGCAGGTCGGAAGGTCCAAAAACTAGAATAAACTGCCAAAACTTAGGCAGGCCAAACTACTTCTTCTAGTTCTACTATTACCAAGATCGTTTCTATCAGCCTAAGAAGGAACAATCTACGAATAGCAATGGGACTCTTCAAGGGTCAATTTAAAGTAAGAAGACACTTGAGTATTTTTGGCCTGGTAAAAAGCCCCCCTCCCCCTCGAAAGCCCAGAACACATACTAGGCGGATGAGAAGTACTAATGCATCAAAGAAACAAACATGGGAAGCTACCAGATAGCTCTCTTAAGGTACTCCAAATAATCAAACTCATTAAGGGGATACACTTGGAGAAAAAGCTGTAGGGTTAGCAACTCATATAGCTCTGGATGGGGTCACAGTAGATCTGCAGGTTGTAGTGCACAACCCCACTCAATATTCATTAATTCATTCATATCCACCACGGGCACGTTTGCAGCAGTTGATTTGTTGCAAAAAAGTTTTGACGATCGGTCACATACAGCTATGGACAAAGAAATAGCAGACTTATGATGTTTTGTATGAATATTAGTTTTATTTTATACTTATGAACTGAAACATTTTCATTTTTATTTCAGGACCTCTTACAACAAATAAAGCTTCTTCTAAATATTAATTTAAAATTATAAGCTATAAAGGAGATTTTTAAAAATTATTTTAATTTGTGGTGACGTTATTTCTAGTGGACAAAGAAATAGCACACATTCCTAGAATTGTAAAAGAATCAACCTTTTAGCGAAAAATTCTTAGAATTTCAAGTCTTACAATATTACCAAGTTAGTACTCTGTTGGGTGACCACTTTTTTTCAAAGTTTCCTGGCATCTTCTTGGTAAACTCTCAACTAATTTTTGGCATCTATTTTGTGGGATAGAATACCACGTTTCCTTGATACCGGCCCAAAGATCGTTCGAATATTTGAATTTTTTCCTGCCAATCTTAACCTTAACATCAATTCGTAGATGTTCTATGGGGTTAAGATTGAGACTTTGAGCTGGCCAGGTCAGTATATCAATTTGTTCGTCCAAAAGCCAATCTTTGACTATGTTTGATGCATGTTTGGGATCATTGTCAAGCATGAATATCCAATTTACTGGCATAGACTCAAAGGAAAATGGTTCCATGGTATTCTTAAGAATATTGAGATAAGAAAATTTATCCATTCTGCCATCAATCCTCACCAGTGGACCCACTCCATGCCATGAAAATGCTCCTCAGACCATCAAGTTGCCCCCTCCGTGTTTCACAGTCTTAAGAGTGTACCTGTGGTTGTATGCTTGGCACTTTGTGCGATGGACAAATGTTTTCCCATCTGGACCAATTCGATTAACTTTGGTTTTGTCACTCCAAAACACTCTCTTCCAAAACTGCACGTTTTTGTTTTTATGAGTCTTAGCAAAAGTCAAACGAGCTTTGATGTTCTTCTTGGAAAGTAACGGTTTTTTCCTGCTTACACGTCCAAACAACCCAGCATCGTTGAGTCTTCTTCTTATCAATCTGCTTGAGACATCAACACCAAATTCTTCATTTACTTCCGCCATAATGTCTCGAGATGACTTAAAAGGGTCACATTTGCACTTTCTAGCAATGGCTCTGTCAATTCGTATCGAAGTTTTGCGGGGTGGCGGCTTACGAATTTTATTTTCTGTTGTCATATCTCTCGAAACCAATGACATTATAAACCATTTTACGGGAACAATTTAGTGTTTTGGCTATTTGGGTAGGATTTTTACCTTGTGTATGAAGATCGAAAATAATTTTCCTCTTTTCGGGAGTACAATGCGCTCCTCGGCCTATTTTGTTAAAAACTTTTTTTATGAAACTATAAACAACACAAAATACGAGTAAGCACTATCTCTCATAAATTTCGATCGCGAAATAAAAATTCAACGATTAAAATAATATGTGCTATTTCTGTGTCCAGGAGTAAAAGAGAAAAGAATATAATCAAAAGGCAAATGCAAGAATCTATCAAAGGTAACGGGACTATTAAGACTTTTTGGTTTACATCAATTGATGTAGACCATTATGCCTTGAGAACAAACTTACCACAAACATTGGACATAACGGACATTTTAATCGCGAGATTTTTCTCATAAGAGTTCTATTTCTCTGTCCATAACTGTATTTCGATGGAAACGGCCGCTATCTGCCATTCAATATTAGCTCTTAACTAAGCCGACTTGTTGACATAGAGCTTTGATCATGTCTTCTCCTCGGGTTCTTCCAAATAGAGGCAAGAGAGCCAATATCTCCTCAAATCATCCATAGTCAAGGCATAATAGCTTGCATTATTTAACTGCCGTTTCACATCACAACGATTTTTACTTGCGACTTATACTATAAGGCAAGTTATGCATTCGTAAAAAAATCGAACTCGAGATTTTGATGAAAGTGTAAATTACGATGATAGCGAAGACTAAAAAAGTGGGTCTCGCAATTCTGTCTTTCTGTCTGTCGGTTCGACTACAGCCTAAGCAGCTTGGCCGATTTTAGTCTAACTTGGTAGATATGGGTTTTGATTTTTCCCCCCACACGTTTTTTTCTTTTTTTTTTTTAAGACCAAAAATAACGGTACCTGCCATATGAATTTTTTTCGAAATTTTATAAATATTTTTGTTTTTGCTCAAAAACTGTTCCACAGATTTAAGAAATAAAAACACAAAAAAATTCATTTAGTTAAGGCTAGGTAATGGTTGAAAAATTTTTTTTGAAAAATGGTTATTGAGGAACCATTTTTTTTGTTTTTGATTTTCTTAAAAACCGTTCATCCGATTTTGAAAATTTTTTTTGCTAAGGCTCCTCAAAAACTTAAATAGAATTGTGTATTCAAATTTTCAAAAAAAAACTTTTTTGGATTTTTAAAAAAAAATTTAAATTTTTTTTTCAAAACTCAATATTTCGAAAACCCAATGCTAGATTTTTTTAAACTTGATAAATAAAAGTTTCTTAATATAATCTACAAGATGAAAGATAAAAAAATTTATTTTACCTAAAAATAAAAGTACCCACCATACAACTGTTAAAAATTAAAAAATAAAAATGGTTTTCAAAAATCGTATTTTTCTCGAAAACGGCGCTTAGAATTTTGATAACATTTTTTTTTCTTTCAATTAATTTGTATGATCTTTAATTTAATAAGAAATAAAATGCACGACTGGGTCGCACGAACTTGCTCCTATGTAAAAGACTAAGAATTTCAAAAATAAATGTTATTAGAAAAACTGTTCATAAGGATGAAATTATCATCATTTTTTAAATTCTTTTAGTAGTAAGAGATAAAAACAGAACGCTATGCAAATAAGAATTTATGCAAGAACAAAAATTATAAGTCTTTGTAGTGGTTTCTTAAAAAATAAGGTTTTATATAAGAAATTTTTAAAACAAAAAATCAAATTTACAAAAAAAGTATTGAGCCGTTTTCGAGATATTGAATTTTCAAAAAACAAAAAATTGATTTTTTTTTTCAAAATTCAAAAAAAATATTTTTCTTAAAGTTTTGAAATGCAATGTTTTTTAAACTTTTTAGAAGCTTCTCTCTGCGAAATTTCATTAAAATCCGTTGTGCTGATAACGAGAAATTCAAAATTTAAAAAAATCGTTCTATGGTAGGTACAGTCAGTAATATCTTGTTTTCAATTTTTTTTTTATTAAATTACAGATACTGAAAAATAATAGAAAGAAAAAAAAATTTAAGCTAAATTCTCGGAACCGTTTTCGAAAAAAAATACGATTTTCGAAAACCATTTTTTAACATTTGTATGGAGGGTACCGTTATGTTTAGGTAAAATGAATTTATTTTTCTTATATATTGTAGATTATTTTTCCAAACTTTTATTTATCAAGTTTTGAAAAAATCGAGCGCGGGGTTTTCGAAATATTGAATTTTTAAAAAAAAAAATTTGAAAGTTTTTTTAAAAATCCAAAAAATTTTTTTTGGAAAATTTGAATACACTATAATATTCAAACTGCTGGGAAGCTTTAGCATAAAAAAAATGATCAAAATCGGTTGTACCGCTTTTGAGAAAATCAAAAACAAAAAAAATGGTCCCAAGGGGAGACAATTTTTTTCAACCATAAGCTAGGTTTAACTAAATTAAATTTTTTGAATTTTTTTTTTTTAAATCGTAGGGACAGTTTTTGAGAAAAACAAATATTTATAAAATTTCGAAAAAATTTCGTTATTTTTGGTCTTAAAAAATCAAATCAAAAAACATCCGGGGGTAAAAAATTAAAACCCATATCTACCAAGTTTGAATAAAATCAGCTGAGCGGCTTAGCTGTAATCGAACAGGTAGACAGACAGAATTGCGAGACCCACTTTTTTCGTCTTCGCTATCATCGTGATCAAAATCTCTAGTTCGATTTTTTTTACGAATGCATAACTTGCCTTATAGTACCTATAAGTCGCAAGTAAAAATTTGAAATTTAGATATTACAGCTTGTACCTACCATATAGAACCATTTTTTCGAATTTTGAATTTCTCATTATCCACATAACGGTTCTTAATGAAATTTTTTATAGAGAAACTTTTTAAAAGTCTAAAACACATTGCGTTTCAAAACTTTAAAATAAATATTTTTTGAATTTTAAAAAAAAAAAAATCTATTTTTTCTTTTTTTGAAAATTCGATATCTCAGAAACAGCTCAATATTTTTGTTTGTAAATTTAATTTTTATTCGAACAATAATAAAAACTTTAAATTGGCGTACCAACATTTTTTCTTAAAAATCTTTTAAAAATTTAATATCTATTTAAAAGCTTTTTTAAGAAACCACTAAAAGGACTTAAAATGTTTGTTCTTGCATAAATTCATATTTGCATAGCATTCTGTTTTTGTCTCTTACTACTAAAAGAATTTAAAAAAATAATTTTATCCTTATGAACAGTTTTCTCTAATAACATTCGTTTTTAAAATTCCTGGTCTGTTACATAGGAGCCTGTTCGTGCGACCCAGTTGTGCATTTTATTTTCTGTAAAAACGTGTGTGTATTTCTGGTGCTAGTAGAAGTAGATAACGAAATTCGTCGTATCGTCTCAAAAATATCTTTTTTGTTCTTAAATAAAGCATTACCCGCCTCAAGAAAGCATTATTTAACTACGTCAGCATCAGTAAATGATTTCATATGCTTAGCAAGCTGGATTTAATAAAACTGAAAAAATGTCAAATTTTGAGTCCAAATAATAGACAAAATCCAGAAAGTAATGAGCGAACTCATTTTTGAATTTCGTTATTGTTTACAAAAACAACACAGTTATCAATTCATCGGTTATTCATCAGTTATCATCGCCGAAAGCAATTTCACGTTTCACTTAATGTAACGCAATGAATCAGTTCGGCACAGTGAAAAGCTCTACTTCCAGAATGAAACTCAATAGGTCAAAACTAAATACTGTACTAAAGAAATTTTAAAATATTCTCCGGGATCTCAAAGAGTCAATTTTACGCCACAAAACGTGACACTGTGTGGTCTTAATATCTAGGCCATGTAATTTACTAGGGAAATAACCTTGAAAAATGTCTGTGTAGCGATCAAATGGACTCCAACATGATGGTCATTTTTATCACCGCAAACAAATAAAAACAAAGCCCAATGACACCACTGGCATACAAACCACGCCATACAGCTATTTTTTGTGGATAAAGTGGTGTTTCTTGAAGCAGATGAAGGTTTTCACCTCTGACCAATAATTCTGTTTGTTGAATATAATTTGGCGATAAAATGGGCATCTTCTTCGAATATTTTTATAGCCCAAACCGAAACCGTACGTCACTTCATATGTTCGAGTGGCTTAAGTTCTCGTATTAACTACTTATCTTATAAGGTTACAGGCCTAAGTTCTTTCGCTAAATTTGCCAAAATGTGATCTTAGCCATGCCCAATTATTCTGTGAATTCTACTGTTTTAATTCGTTTGTGATGGAAGCTTGAACGGCAGCAATACTCTAGCTTGTCTCACTGGACTGGCATTCATAACCTTAAGTGTACACTCACATCTGTTCACTAGAGTATGAATTGCTTGTCTCTGGGACGAGAATTATGACAGAAAATTGGCGTTAGTGTCACCGAATCGGAATTCCATTAATAAACTTTATTATTTTTCAACGTTCTTCGTTCGTCAACTTCGCCGTTACGGAAACGTTGTTTTTACTTAATTTTTAGACATTGACAGTTTGGTCATTGGTTTAAGGATGCATTCTTAGTGAAAGTTCAAATTTGTTGAATCCCAATTCTAAAACACTTGTAACTATGTATATCATTCTCTACTCTACATTTTTAATGTTGACATAATTAACCCTTTCAACACTAAAAGTCTACGAAAATAAAATCCTTTCAAATTAAAGTGGCATCGATTAAACGACGTGTAGTGTATTTAATAACTTTAAAATTGTGAGAACCAAAAAAAAAACCGCTGCAGGGAGCTAGTAATAATACGGAAATGCCAAAGAGATACGGGTTATAAAAACAAAAAAAAAAACAAACAAAAGAGACAAGCACTAAGTAGATACATTTGGGGCAACAAAAAATAAAGGATAAACTTAAACCAATCATCCCGGAAGGATAAAGTTTAAAGGGCATACTCGCTACACACGATTATTGAAATATTTAAATGCTAACTTCAGTTTGACTTTCTTCAACAACAATTTGAACAACAACAACCAAAATATTGAAAATAAAAATGCCAAGTTTTCTGACGATGCCATTTGTATTCTGCTTGCATGAAGTACCTATAGATAAATATTTCAAAAACAGATACAAAAAATGGATCTGTGTTTTATTTTGTTGTCAGTTTACTCCCCGGGTATCGTTTTACTCTGACAGAGGATGGAAATATGAACTTTGGAAAAGGGTTTATTATTTCCAGTTGTGACAGGTTGAAAATGTTATTTTTTGCTTTTGTGCGGTATGCTTATTTGTATCAGTTGTATTACGTAGTTTAAAAACCTTTAACTTACCTAATGATTTGGCATTTAGAATTTAAGTTACATGTAAGCTTATTATTGTAAATACATTGTTTTAATTGTAAGTTTTAAGCCGTTTTCGGCACAAAAGTTTCTTGTTTTTCCCAAACTATTATACAGTTTTTCAAATTATTTTCGAATAAATTTTGGTTAACAACTTTTCAAAAGGTTCTTCAAATGGCGCTGGTAAACTTATTTAGCCTGTAGCGGTTGTGCTATTTTGGGGAACTTTTTTAAATCTGTTGTTTATTATTCAGTAACTCATGCCAAATTACTATGGAGGCAAGCTACACGATTCAATATCACGTGTAAATGATAAAACTTTATTCTGAAAATGAGTTTATTATGCCCGTTTTACGGTAGAATTGGTTGCCCGTCACAGAAGACTCTCCAATCAGTCAATATTCGTACTTCAAAGAAACACAAGCCTGGCCGAGAACATCGCTGCGGTCTGTGAAAGTTTACAGCAGAGTCTTAGGAACACGATTTATAGCCGTCTGTTAACTCGGCCTTTCCAAGGCTTCAACTTGGCGAATTTTTCGATTTTGCGTTCGGGACTTGGGACTACACCCTATTATGATTCAATTGAATTAGGAGCTCAAAATTCATGACAATAGACAATGCCGTTTGTTCGGTCACTGGGCTTGGGAGCATTTCTAAGAGGACCTCAATTTTAGCCGAAAAATTATCTTTATTGACGAGGCCCATTCTTGGAATAATGACTTTGTCAACAAGAAAAATTGTCATATATGGGACGAAATCATCCCCAGAGGTTCACAAGGTGAGCTCTAGTTCTAGATTTCGGGACAGCGCGGTGGCGTCATTATTCCGTACTTTTTCGAAAACGACGTTGGAGCTAGATGATATTTGTTTCCAGCAGGATGTCAATACGTGCCAGACAGAAAAAGTGACGATTGACATTCTGCCTGAATAATTTGAGGGTAAGGTTATTTTTCACAGAGCTGAATAGATCAAGATCAAGTGATTCAAACCCGTTAGACTTTTTTTTGTGAAATTACTTGAAGCCGCAGGTCTATGCGAATAAACCACAATCGACCTTTAGATGAATATACATAACACAGCCCGTCACTGGATCTTTGCGGAAAAGCCATTGAAAATTAGATAATTCGGATCCATACCACTTTAAGAAGCCGAAGTAGGCGTTTGAACGATGACATATTGCATACATATTAGCAGACATGTGTCAATCAAATAAAAATAGAATTTTTATTCATACCTCACACACAGCTGGCTTTATTTCATTTCAATATCTCCCGCCCCTATCTAAAAATTGATTGAACTCGATATTCTGATGAAGGCTCTTAATATATGTAACGAGGAGACGGAAAAAGTGAGTCCCGCAATTCTATACATCTGTGGTATTGGTGGATCGATAAACCATACAATTTTTGCCAAAAACTTCAGTACTATTTTGGCTTTTATGATAGAACTGTGCGTCTGGTCCAGTGTTATCTATGCAATCGCTGCCAAAAGGTCAAGATTGGTAACGAAGAATAACAACATTTGAATTCGTGTATGGGTGAACCACAAGGTTCTATTTTAGGGTCTTTAATATTCTTAATATTCTTGATGAATGATCTCCCTAATGTCTGTTTAAATGTATCCCTGCATCTATATGCAGATAATGTTTAAACTTACTTGTCCTAGACGATTGGTCTACAGGAGGATCTAATATGTACAATATATGAAGATTTTATGGAAATTACCAAGTGGCTTATTGACAATGGTCTAACACTAAATTCTGTTAAGTCTTATTGCTGTGTATATCAAAACAGTACATCGTTACCAGTTTTTCTTCCTCAACTCTAACTTTGGTTGGTTGAACGTGTTTCCTGTCTTGAAAATCACGTAAATTTATAGTGGGAAGAATTTACTCTGGGCTAGGTAGACTATGGCAATTTTCTACCGTAGCTCTGCGTTAATTCCAAACTAAGACTAATAAAAACCCCAATAGTGCCTTTAATAGACTATGCTAATGTGGTCTATTCTAAGCCTGACAAAAGATTTCAAGAAGATGGAAGCAATGGTGGCTCCTCCGACATATTGGAAGGAGCCGTTAATTGGGCTTCCTGCTCTTAGAGTCATACTAAGGGAGTTCGGGTTGTGCTTTGGGGGTGACTTCCCGACCACGTAAAATAATCAAGCCTCGGATATGGACGAACTCACTGATTCCCTTAATAGACCAAATGCAGCCGAACAAGTAACGGAAGCCCTAAACGGCTATAAAGCAGATAATCACGCTATCCAAGAGATAAGATGGGATGGACCAGGGAGACGAAAATTAAAAGACTGCGATATCTACTACGGCGACTGCTATCGATAATATAAGCAGCGTTTATATGGATGCTGGTTTGTTGTTAGAACTAGGCTCAAGCAAAAAGTCTTGAGTTTCAACTGTGTGAAGGAGCACCCCACGACAATCCGCATCAAGGCCAAATTTACCAACATAAGCTTCATTTCCGCGCATGCCCCAACAGAGGAGTAAAATGAAGACACCAAAGTAATATTCAACAAGCTCCTGCATAACACATACGAGCAGTGTCCTAGTTATGACATTAAAACTGTCCTTGGAGATTTTAACGCCAAGCTAGGAAGAGAAGACATCTTTGGTGAAACGATTAGAAGATATTGCCTGTACGACACTACCTTCGATAACTAATTCAGACCGATCGACTTCACTGGGGCGGATATTCACAAAGGGAAATTGCGATCTCCTGATCAATCAACCCTGAACCAGATTGGCCACATTGTGATCGACGCAAGGCACTTCTCCTGTATGATGTCCGCACTTGCCAAGGGATAAACATCGACTCGGACCATTACCTCGCTACCAGGTTTGGCTGCGGATATCCTGACCCAAGCCAGAACAAGGAAACACTGCAAGGAAGTTCGACGTTGGATGCCTACAATCGCAAGAGATTGCAAGGTCCTTTTCCGATGGAGTTTTTAGCAACGTATTAACAAGTCCTATGCAGCCAGCATCAAGTATTGAGAACTAGTGGCAACATTGCCAAGCAGCCATCAGAGATGCTGTTTCTGACTTTTTGGGTATTACACGACCAGCACAACAAATGACTTGGTCGGGAGTATGCACAAGCTCATTGGCAAAGTATGATCGGGAGAAAGCATGCCCGATGAATGGATCCTCAGCAGGTGTTAGAGCAGGAAAGTCTACTATCGAACATATATTCACATTACGACAGATCTTGGAAAAACCACAGGAGCTTCAAATCGACATCTACCACTTTTTCACTGGTTTCAAAGCCGCTTATGATATCATCTATTTCTATAGGAACGAACTATATGAAGCAATGTCTAGTTTTCACATCCCTGACAAACTTGTCTGTTTGTGCAGATTGACGATCGAGAACACACGCTGGTCCATCAAGGTCTGAAAAGATCTCACCGATGCATTTGATATCGAAAAAGTTATTAGACGAGGCAATGCTCTGTCGTGCGATTTGTGCAACCTCATTCTTCAAAGAATAATGCAAAACTCACGAAGCACAAATTCGCAAAAGTCCGTCCAAATACTCGGATACGAAGTCGACATTGAAGTAATTGGAAGAACAAAGCGTGATGTTAGTGGCGCATTTCCGAAGCATTTCGGAAACAAAGATGATGTGTTAAGCGGTCAACGAGGGAAAGACCAAGTATATTCTGTCATCAAGAAAAAACACACTGACGTCTTGGACACATCGTCACCATAAATAGCTTTAATTTAGAGGTATTTAAGGACTTTGTATACCTTGGCGCTGCTATTAATTTAGACAATAGCATCAGCGCTGAAACAAAACGGGGAATAACTCTTGCCAATCGCTACTTTGCTTCTTTGGACTAAAAAGGCAACTGAGTAACAAAGTCCTCTCTCGAGCAACTAAACTGTCCCTCTATAAAACTCTCATCATCCCGGTCCTTGGCTATAGTACAGAGACATAGACTTTGTCGAAAGCGGATGAGAACGATATAGGATGTTTCTACTTCTATTTTTTCTGAATGGTTGTTTGTACTTGGTAACCAATATTATTGGGTTCCTGAGACAAAACTTAGAACCTTGGAAATAAGTATTGCCAACCAAACACTTTAAAACCTTTGGTTCTTCATGATGAATTCTTTGTCGATATTTTTTTGATACATTAAAAGGAACAAAATTGTAAGTCAAGAAAACTGTGCATCTTACTGCTTAGTTCTATTCTTAAAAACTCTTCTTGATTGAAAAATTTCCTTTTTCATAAAAACTCAAACTTTTATTTAAATTTTTTAGTACGTATTACCCTTTTTTAAATTTTGACATATTATGTTTTATTAATAGACTTGAACCTAGTTAATAAGTGAAAAGGTTTAACTTCAACTTCTCTAATTACTTATTTATTTGTGTTTCATTTCTAGCTGACGATGAAATCAGTGGTCACTCATCAACATGTGGAAAAATTCTAATATTCCTGTCATGCGTTCTTGTTGCACTAACATTACCGTTCAGCTTGTTTGTGTGCTTCAAGGTTGGTTGTCTCGCATCCAGATCCTTGTGGACTTCATAAATAATTCTATAAATTTTAAAAATCCTTTTATTCTCTTTAATTTTGTATTCCTTTCTCTTAAAAGGTTGTACAGGAATACGAACGTGCAGTTATATTCCGATTGGGTAGACTGATGCAGGGAGGTGCCAAAGGACCCGGTAATAAATCATGATTGATGAAGATTTAATTTTATTCTTTTCTTTTTATGGTTGGATTTTTTTTTTTATTTTTCCCTCATCGATTTACTATGGATGGGTATTTAATTTTTATTCTCTTCACTAAACCTTCGTATAATGTAGTTACTAATTGGAGTTTTATGTTGCAGGAATTTTCTTCATTTTACCATGTATTGATGCTTACGCTCGTGTGGATTTACGAACAAGGACATACGATGTACCACCGCAAGAGGTAAGAGTTAATTAAAAAAAAATCCCACTTTATTGGGTTGATGGGATAGTGTTGTAAATTTCATGAACAGAACAGGTTTTATTGGAAGGACTAACGTGGTTGGGGCAAACTATTATAGAAGGTAAAATAAGATTGATTTAAAAAAAAGCCATTTGACATAGAACTGACATTTTCTACGCCAAGACAAAAGATAAACAAATTCAATAGAAAGACAATGAACATTTGAAGAAACCTTTCAAACCTTTTTTTATTTCCCAAGGATTATTTCAGTTTTAATTGTCCACAACTAGAAGCTTTCTTCTATCCATGTAAGTCTTGAGATATAGACAACACGCGTTCTAAAAAGAATACTTAAAACTCCGCCAGGCTTATCAGTCCATTGACTGGAGAAGGAGACGATTTTTTAAGGATGCCTGTCACTCAATCATTTCATCCCGAAAGATAAGGAGGCGGAATTCGACTTATAATTGTAACATCTATCATTTTTAAAAGAGTGCAGTGCATTCTAGGCTAAAAATATTATAGAGATATTATAGATAAATGTCCCTAATAAATTCCCAACACGCCGATCTGAAGGATAAATACACAGAAAAAGCCCTTCATGACGAAGTGCATACAATTGAGAACAAAATTAAATTTATCGAATAGTGTCATACTACTATTTTAGTAGTAGAAAAACATTTTCCAAAATAGTCTTAATAATAGAAATAGTTTTTCTCATCTGAGAACCGTCCGAGATCGGCGGAAAATTGCATGTTCCCTCCATTTCCTCCCTCAACAGGCAAACAGAAAAAGTTGAAAGTTTAAAGCAACTAGGCTCTGTTTTTCTACGAGCGCCTCAGTCTTTTTTAGTTTTTTCTTTTAATTCTCCTAAAATCTTATATTTTCTGCGCACTAAAGGGACTTTTATTACCCTTAAAATATTTGAGCAGAGTGCAAGCATATAGGAAAGTTAGGAAGAATTTAAAAGAATAAACTGATCCATATTAGTTTTGAATGTCTGAAACATTGCAATGGGAGGGAAATATTAGGTGGGGAAAGGTATTGCACATTCGTGAGGTACGGCTAAAGAAATAACCTCTTAATTAAACAACGCGTCTGAAGTTGGGTTTAAGGGTAAACTGTTGGACAGTCCGTGAAGTACTAAGTTTAAATAAAAGAGGTATACGAGAGCGGTCCGATGACCTACAAAAGAAAAACTAAAATTTTGGAAAAGTGCTCTGAAGTAGTCTCATGGCTGCGCTTGTTGTCCGGAGTGAGTAAACGCGGCACCGATCGTGCCGACAGCTTTTTCATGGCCAAAATTTCATGGAGTATATGATGCACGGGGTTTTTTGCTACTGTTTCAGCTATTTCGTGCACTTTCAATCGGCGATCTGACAATACGAAATCTTGGATTTTTGACACATTATCCTCCGTGGTAGCCATTTTCGGGGCACCTGGGCGTTGCTCATCAAAAACCGATGTGCGACCACGTTGAAACACGCTATACCAATTTTTGACGGTCGAAGGAGGAGAGTCACCGTACACAGCATGCAAGCGCTCTTTGATTTCGCTGCGCGATTTGCCTTCCAAAAAAAAAAAGAATCGAATTACCGCCCGATATTACTCTTTTTCCATTTTTCTAAAATTCGCGGACAAGCTGGCTTCCACACGTGGTCACAACAAAATTACGAGTCCGATTTGGCTGAAATTTTGACAGCGATCGTCTAAGAGAATGTACTAAACGATAATAAATCCCTTTTGCGATACTGGCACCATCGGGCGATGAGACTAAGTACTTACCGGATCGCCCTCGTACAACTGGCTATTTCATTAGAACATTGTTAATAGCATCTGCCCAAATACGGAAATTAAACTCAAGCTTTGCACAAATAGTGGCCTTATAGGGCTAATGATATCCATATCGTCCGCATTAAATATAGTGCTCTTCTCAATATGTGTTCCAATATTAAATGAAAGAAATTAAACAAGATCGCATCTCCTTGCCGGAAGCTTGTACATATTTTAAGTGGTTCAGAAGAAGCTATTCCCATGTTACACATTTCACCACAATGTAACGTCTAATGCTGAGTTCGAAATTGAAGCCAATGAAAAGCTAGTGAATTTTAATTCGTTAGTATTTTCCAAAATTTAATTCACTATGAAGATTTGGACAATCAGTGATACCTGAGTATAGTGTAGAAGAAGGGCTATAAATGCTTGCAACATAGATTCTTTGGACAGAATCCGATATGCGAAATTTATATCTGGGTATATCTTGCACGACATAGGATCGCTCATAGGCCAGTTATCGTACATCGTTACTTTCATCCATACCGAGTTGATGATATGTTACATGTACCCTAGCAACACATTCAACTTCGTTTATAAAGAGATGTGTTGGAAACCTGCGAGTTAGCTGTTCTTAAGATTTGCTTTTTTGTTACAAATTATAACTTTTGTATACCACATAAGTTGTAGAACCTGATTGTACATTGAATGGAAGTGGTTTCTTGTTCAACTCTTCATCTACATAATACCCTCTTAAAATATGTTGGAAATTCTACTTCTGTGACTATGCAAACGAAACTGTTTCGAAGAACCTGCGTCCTGGTTTTAAAACTAGCATCTTCTAATGCTTCCTTTTTTATTAAATCTAAATGCTATTGCCTATAACCTATGATATATGACAGACAAATAATGCAGAAAAACAATTTTTTATCAGCTTTTGAAATTTCAAATCTTCTTGTGATACTGTCGGAAATCAAGATAATTCGAGAACACTTATTTTTATGAGGATGTTCAAATGACAAAGTCCTTTTATTTTATTTTTATAATTTTCAAACACTCAAGGGATTATAACTGCCCCTATAAAATTATGATGTAACACTCTGCTAGCATTAAGGTAGAGTGGGTAGATTTCAATAGTAGATGTAAATTGGTCTTGAAGGCTTGCAAATTATAAAGATGTCGAAAAATTGAATTAGCCAAAATATTTCACATTCTAGGAGTACGACTAAAGAAATACCCTCTATATTATATTCAGTAATCAATCATAGTTCGAAAAGTAATTTATAGAACAAATTTGCTTGAAGGGAACTAATGGTGGCAGTCACAGTAATTCTCACGTTTGCGGTAGTTTTATGCCAGATTATAAGGGCGCAACATTTCTTTAAGAAAACCTTAACCTACACTTGCTGAAAATGGAAAGCTTCCCGGTTTCTATTCATGGATATAACAAGTAGCATATTCTGCTAAGCCAACAAAAGACAGCTTTGGAAGTTCGAAGCATTAAATTCCGTGTGGTTGCATTTTTATTCGAGGCTCGTCGGTATCTAGGATTTATCCAAAAGAAAGCATAAAAAAAAAAAAACTTGGATAGAAGTTTCCAAGCTCCAAATCAATTCAATCTTTATTCATTTACAAATTTGTTTACAGCTTTTACAATTTCTTCAGTTGCTTCTTATCATTTACGTAACGAAAATATTTCGTATAATTAACAATGAATATTGTTAGAATAAATAACATGATACTTCATATATGGGCTTAAAATTCAATCATGCCTCCGCAAAAGAGACTGGAAGAAAAATCGGGGCTTCGATCGCTTTAAGAAGCTTATCTGTGGTACTCTTTGATGAAGGATGCCACATAAAGTACCGTTGGGACACGGCCCTGCTAATAGTAAAAGACTAGAAGAAAAAATGGTTTAGGTCAAGCCTTATCCACACTAAGCTTATAAGAAGTTGAGCGTAGAAATAAACGAGGGGGGACAGTTTAGATTAAGCGGCAGGTAGGGGTTCAGAAACCAAAACGGTTTTTCTAAACTACTATCAATTACACTTCGTACCCAGCAGTGTGTTCCTACTTGCTAATTAAATTATTCGGTTCCCGAATAAAATGTAATCAGCGTAAAATCGAACTGCTTCTTCGTTGTCGGCTGGGATCCTTTCTAACATATCCAAAGCACTAAGGTATCTAGGCTCTGGATGTCGTTCCTGGGTGGTCATCCTACTCATCAGCGCGTCTCATCAGCTTCCTTGCTAATTCACGGGAAACTGGTCCAGTGGTTTGATTTTGGCTTCTTCATAGACTCTTTCGTTGCTGTAGTGCTTCCATGTGTACCATGCAGGAAAATTATAGCTGCTAACAGGTCCCATAATCTGCTTGTATATCAGTAGTTTTACTGGCTGGCTTAGTCCGGTTCTTCTGGCTAGCAATGGGTGCAAGCGGTGGAACGCGAAGTTGGCCTTCCTTAGTACCTGCCTTGAGTGCGGGTTGAATTTGGACACCTCGTTGAAGCGGACTCCGAGGTATTAAGCATTTCTTTTGGCTGCTATTGTCGACCCATCGGGGAGCTTCACGGTCATATTTCTGCAAGTGGCTGCAGAACATCGGTTACCATTAGTGGTGGGTCTCCTGAAACACACAAGCTCAGATTTAGCAGTGTTTATTCGGATACCCAACTTTTTGCAATAATCGTAGAGTCTGGTGACGTGACGTGGGCTTCCACTCTCCGAGCTGCAATTTTTGGCGCTATCGATGAGGCGTAGGTCAGCGAGTCGTCAGCAGAAAGCTGGTTCTCGCAGTCAGTTGGTACGGGTTGATCACACGTCATCAGGCTATTTATGAAAGGACCCAGCTTCGATCGTTGGGCGACTCCCGTTTTGTTGGATTTGATTCAACGAAGAATTTTCTGAAAGAGGGAAAAAAATAATATTTTTATTAGTGGCGAAGGTAATCCAAGTACTCGAAGGTTATGGATAAGGGCTTCTATCGTCTATCCATACGCTGTCGAATGCTTTCTCGACATCCAGAAAGCATCCTACGATGGAGACAGATTTGTATTGATATTCCACATTTCCTTATTAATATTCCAGTCAAAAGGCAGTGTGAACTAAGAAAAGTAAACAAACTACCAACAATGTCTCATACATGTTCATTTTATACCACATTTGGTTGCCAGTATTAATTATATGGATGTAGGTTATTAAATTGTATTGTGGTTCGGTGTGATGTGATGTGTGAAGCGAATAACAACCAATGGGTTCGTTGGCATAGTATAAATATATACCAATTTACTTTTGGCAAGACAGCTCAGAAGGATGGTGCGGCAAAGCGGTGTGATAAGTAAAGCAAAAGCTACACAAGGCTCGGTAGGTTGGTACGGTGGTTAATTTGAAAGCATCGGTTCGGTAATTTATATCAGGTTTCAGGCGGGCAACGCAATGATTCGGCATGCTGCGGTGGCGGTTGGGTTTTCAGGCGCTAGGAATAAAAATTGTAACGTTTCGCTACAATACCCTATTATATATATTAATCCTGTCAAGATCGGAATCTATTGATCTAAGCAAACACTGCCATTTCAGTTTCCCGACCCAAAAACAGTTTCATGAATCTGAAAACAAGTGACAAACTAAGGCTGCTTTGGTCAGCGAACGAATGAGTCCATTATACGTATTAAATAAGGGTTCATGTATAAATACATATAATAAAGAGTAGAGGAGAGAATATGGAGCCTTGGGGGACACCAAGTTTTGCTTTAAATCAAACCTCAAAACATCCAAAATATTAAGAACTAAGCAGGCAAACAAATTATTTCTTATCATCCAACTAGCAAAGATTAAATGCAGCCACTTTTGATACTTAGACCCCTGTAATATTCTATCTAACCTTTTGAAATATTAAGTGCATCGTTTGCCCAAACGATGTAAGGATCTTTTCCACTTCAATAATTAGAGAGTCGATTTTTTTTCGTATATCGTCTCTTTGATTATGTACCAGAAGTGTTGTAAGTCTAATCATCGATATTCCATATACTTCTTAGTATCATTATAATGGATCCTGAGTGATGCTAGACTTGGAATGGAATGGGTCATCTACAATTGCAAGTGTAATCGAAGTGTTCATTCATGTATAGAAGAAGAACTATCGTAAATCATCGATTCAAGTACCGTTATTTAAAAAATTTTAGTGCCTACGGATTTTTTTTGGGCAAAGCAAGTAAAAAAGTATATCGAGGAAAGCTTGTGTAGTATAAAAGTGATACTTCATGCATATACCCAGCTTATTAAATAATTTAAAAAAAGAAAATTACATCCGACAAAAAATAACTTACATGAAATATCCTTATTTCTTCCTAGTTTCCTATTTCTCGATTCAAAGGACATGTATTGGCTTCATGTGTAAAAAACTTGAAGTTTTCATGAAATTGGAAATTAAAATGATGGAAAATGGTTTTTGTCACACCGTCTGTCGACTGTGATTATGTTCGTCTGTTCGCCTGATGTGCGCCTTTTAGTCTGCATGTCCACTACGCATCGAGCTAGAGCTTTAATCATTCTAGAAATTTGCTTCAAAGTCGATCAAAAAATATTGTAATTGATGAATTCAAAAGTTGGACTTAGATTTTTTTTATTGAAATTTTTTTGAAAAGTGGTTTTTTATATATCATAAGTGAATATGACAACATTTTTTGATGAATTACTGACGTAGATATAGTTTCGGGCTTGAAAAAAAAATGTATTCATATTGTTGCTATTATAATTGATTTTGGTGTGAATAAATCTTACCTTACATACATATAATTTTTGTTCAAATTTTTCAGCAACAATTTGATAGTTTATTTGTTAATAGTCAACTTCTTTAAAACTTCACTGGTTGGCCAAATTACAATCCTGACCCCAAGAACAAGTTCGTGCGATTAAGCCGTTTGTATTTTTTTGTTCTCTAAAAGGATCAAATGTAAAATCTAAAACTTTAATAGCGCTTAGGTATTTTTTGTTACTCCTTCTCCCAACACATTCTTCTTCTGCACAAATCTTTCTTATACGATTTTCCTTTTTAGTTCACATACAGAAAAAAAAAACTGAAAATCTTATTTTTTTTTTCATTGTTTTCTCAACCACAAAAAGGTCCTTACAAAGGATAGCGTCACGGTGTCGGTGGATGCTGTAGTTTATTACCGTGTGTCAAATGCCACCGTTTCTATAGCCAATGTAGAAAATGCACACCACTCGACGCGACTCTTGGCACAAACGACGCTTCGCAATACAATGGGAACGCGCCATTTACATGAGATTCTTAGTGAGAGGATGACAATTTCTGGAACCATGCAAGTGAGTTCTTAACTATTTTTTTGTTCCTTTTTGTGCTTTTTTTTGTATATTTTGTTTTATGTTTTTGGATTGTGCGGTTGTAAGGGGTTAACCGAAAAGCACTTTTGTGCTTCGTATAATTTAACAGTGAGACCATCTTATTGTTTCTTATTAATATTTATTTTTATTTCAAACTAAACTTTTATTTTATCAAAATAAATTAATTTTTCTAATAACGAATACAATTTTTTGTAATAAAAAGCCAAGATCTGACTTCTCAAAACCAAACTAGAAAACATATTTTTTTTTCTTTTTTGGTCCCAGATTTATTGGAAGAAGTGAGAATTTTCCTTGAATCTATTCACAATATTTGAATGAGTTTATCTCACAAATCACATATATTCAAAACCGTTTTGAAAAAAAAAATTGCAATTTGGAATTTTATCGTAATATGAAAAAAAAGTTAAAAGTATTTCACAAATGTAGGAAATGTTTATAATTTATTCAATTATAATTGTATGTTTTTCTGATTTCATCTCAATTTTTGTTTCATTAAATATTAATCCAATAGTTGTATTTTAAGAAAGATTGTAAAAATAATAATTGCATATGCGACTTATTCTGATCAAACTGAACCTGCTTCCAACATTCGACCGTTAATGTACTCGAGCTATAAAATTAGCAACGATTAAAAATTTAATTCCATTTTTGATGATTTTTTGTATTTTTTTTTTTGTATTTCTTACATGTTGGTCACTTTATTTTTTTTTTGTTGGAAATAATAATTGCTTCTGTCCTTGACTTGTACACCACTAAAATTGCTGCTTTCTTTGTATACTACAGGTTCAACTGGACGAAGCAACCGATGCTTGGGGCATCAAAGTCGAACGTGTAGAAATGTAAGTACGAAATTCATTGAAGACGCATATCCTTATAAATTGCGGTTGCAAACAAATGTGTGCCTGTAAGGAAAATGTATGTAATTGGCATTTGGTTGCAAATAATACCGTTTCTCATTTTCCTGGTTGGTTGAAATTGCTTTGATTATTCTATTGACCTTTCCTCACTGCTGTTGCTGTCAAAACCAAAAACCCATAATGGTTCAAATTGAGCAAACAATGAAAGCAATAAATTGCAAAATGCAAAAATAGTACGTATACGCCACAGTAGCCCAACAGCAGTAGTCTGTTTATTTATTGATTTCGGTTTATCAAGTTTGTTTTGCCATTTGTTGCTTCCATCATGCATATTTTTCATCAAATATTTGTGCACCACTCAAATGTGCATTACTTTTCGGTACACAAAATTGGAAACCTATAATTGAGTTGGGGAAAAATAATGGTTTTTGTTTAACTGGAACACTTTTTGAACAAAATATCTCTTGTTTGCTATTTATGATGGATAACTCTCGAAGAGGAAAACTTCATGTTTACTCTGCTTTATTGTGAGAATATGAGATATTGTAATTTACATTTCAATCAATTTAATGAAAGAAAATTTACTAAAATCTTAAATGTTTGCTTTATTTTCTGGATTATTTTCATGGGACTTGCACAACAATGAGGAATGAAATTTACATAAAAAACAAGATGTGTCATTAAAACAATTCTCAGAATACCAGATGTAATCATTAGAGTAATGGTTTTGATATGGAGGAGAAGAAACTTGATGGGAATAAGCATAATATTCTCTTTCAAAATATGACAGTGCTTAAGAAATACTTGAGAAAATGGAAAATAATTGTTTTTATTATTCTTACTTGCGTATTATAGGTACTATAAAGCAAGTTATGCATTCTTAAAAATATCGAACTCGAGATTTTCATCAGACTTGACATTATTATGTTAGCGAAGACGAAAAAAATGTTTCACAGGCTTAAAAAGAAAAAAATCATTTAGTTAAAGCTTCCGAAAAATGGTTATTAATCGTACCCCCCTTGGAACTAATTTTTTGTTTTTAATTTTCGCAAAAACGATACCACCGATTTTGATAATTTTTGTTATGCTACAGCTCTCCAAAAATTCGAATACTATTTTGTATTCAAATTTTCAGAAAAATTCTTTGGACTTTTAAAAAAAATTCAATTTTTTTTCAAAACTCAATATTTCGAAAACTCCATGCTCAAGTTTGTTCAAAATTGACAGTTAAAAGTTTTTTCATTCAATCTAGAGGATGTGAGAAAAAAATTTGTTTTACCTGAGAATAACGGTTCCCACCACACAAATGTTAAAAAATAGTTCTATAATTTAATAAAAAAAATTTTAATTAAGATATTACTCATATTTCTCATTATTAGTACAATGGATTTCAATGAAATTTTTGGAGAGAAGCTTCTTAAAAGATTGACAAACATTGCATTTCAAAACTTGAAAAAATTTTTTTTTGAATTTTTGGACAAAAAAATATCTTTTGAATTTTTGAAAAAAATACATCAATTTTTTTTTTTGAAAATTCGATATCTGAAAAAACAGTTCAATATTTTTTAATAATTTTTAATCGTACAATAGTAAAAACTTTTTTTCTTAAAAATGTTTTAAAAATTTTTTATATAGAAACTTATTTATTTAAGAAAGAACTACAAAAATAATTTTTAAGAAACCAATACACTTATGATTTTTGTTCTTGCATAAAGTAATATTTGCATCCTATTTGTAGCTCCAACTAGTAAAGAAGTTGTTTTGTGCTTACGAGTATGAATAATTTTATCTACATAATTGTCTTTCTTCGTGACCTTTTCTCTAATAGCATTTATTTTAAAAATTCTTAGTCTTTTACATAAGAGCAGATTCGTGTGTCAAAGTAGTGCATTTTATTTCTTTCAAATAAATAACTTCCCATATAGAACCTAAATCCTTAAATAAATACACGCATATGTATGTATTTACATATATTAGACTGGGCCAAAAAAATTGACTATTTTTTTTTTTTGAAAGATATATCGAGAATATCATTCAGAATGACAAAAAAAAAATTTTCATAAAAGTTTGAGCCCTTAATATCAATTTTAAGAGGTCTATCATCGCTAATTTTGATTTTTAGTCATAATTTCATGTTTTGCGTCAGAACTGACAAAACATTGAAGTAAAAAAAATTCATTTTGACTTACTTTTATATAAAATTAAATTAAATTAAATTCCCTACAAAAAAGGTCTTATTGAAAATTTTCGTCAGACAAGCCGTTTTTGAGTAATTAAGCTTAATAAATTGTTATTTTTCGTTAGTTACAAAATTCCAAATTAAAAAAGTAAAATCGAAGAAAAATAACAATTTATTAAGCTTAATTACTCAAAAACGGCTTGTCTGACGAAAATTTTCAATCAGACCTTTTTTGTAGGGAATTTAATTTTATATAAAAGTAAGTCAAAATGAATTTTTTTTACTTCAATGTTTTGTCAGTTCTGACGCAAAACATGAAATTATGACTAAAAATCAAAATTAGCGATGATAGACCTCTTAAAATTGATATTAAGGGCTCAAACTTTTACGAAAATTTTTTTTTTGTCATTCTGAATGATATTCTCGATATATCTTTCAAAAAAAAAAATAGTCAATTTTTTTGGCCCAGTCTAATGTATATCGCTGATAAAAATTTATACGGGAAATATTTTAAGGGGAGGTTCTCCTTTTTCGACGACCAAAAATGCATTTTTTTCTATTTCTTTCTAGTAAAATATTAGTAGAATATGTAGCTAAAACCGTTTGTTCGAATACTTTTTTTTTTTTTAATTTTTAGAACAAAAACGAGACCTACTTTTTTGTCTCGAAAATTGACATTTAGGGATATTTTGAGCGTAGCATGTTTTACAAAAATATTTTTGAATTTGGCGCCTATATATCCATACCGTGGTAAGCATAGGTACCGTATGGGCCACCAGGTGTCGATACATGTCAACACTTAGACACAAGAGACATGAACCACCAGGTGTCGACACATGAGCCATGACTCGAAAAAAAACTTTAAACGCGTTTTTCTCGAAACCACGTTTTTCTAACTGGGGCATTTCACGTGAAGCGGACAACGAAAAAAGTGATGGGTGTTGAAATTCATTCATCTTTGTGTTATTTATACTTCATTTGAATCTAAAAATACATTTAGAAGGATTTTGAATTTTGAGGTCTGGTACTCCAGTTATGGACTTGTAAACTTTCGACAAGCAATGAGTAATGGTTTTTAAGAAAAATGTTGATAAATTAAAAGAAGCAATATAAAAATAATTTTAATAGTTGAATATATGGTAAAACAGATGTTCTTTTTATTTATGAAATCTAAACCGGAAATGAAATTTTTTCTTTTATATAAAACCGGAAGTTAACATTTCAAATAAAATTTTGGTAAACTTGGCCCATTTTTATATTTTTTTTTATGTCTCAAAATAAAGCCCACATATTAGAGAAAATACATGCCAAGTTTCAGAGTGGGATACCCATACGTTTAGAAGATACATAATTTTTAGTGCGTGGACCTCGTGCAAAAAACAGATTTATTATACCTATAGAAAACCGGATGTGGCGATTCAATTTTAATTTTAAGTAGTTTAGACCATTTTGATATTTTTTTTTCTTTTCTCTTATTGTTCTTTATATAATAAAGATTCCAAATACCAAGTTTGAAGATGGGATCTCTATTCATTTAGAAGTTACATATTTTTTAGTGCTAAGGTGGCAACTTCGTGTCATGCGATAAGCCCCTCTTGGTCTAGCTTTCTTGCCTTCTCATAGTATGAAGAGACGCCATCTGTTAGGAGTGTAACTTAAATGCTAGAAAAAGAAAGATATAATATGCGGCCACGTTACAATAATTTGTATTGTATGTTTTTTTGATTTAAGTTCTTGCTTTAAATGAATACAACGTTTAGTTAGTTCGCACTTGAATTTAAGTTTAATAATAAATAACACAGACCCACAAAAAAAAAACTTCTCTGACTCTGGGATGTGAACATGTGTCTCATAAGTTTTTCGGGTCGCTGATTTCAAATCCGGGGTCCGTTTGACTCAATCAGGTCAGGTTTAAGGGCATTTGAAGGTCAAATCACTAAATATTCGTTTACAAATCTGAAAACCTATATATATATATGTTTTTGGCATCGCTGAATTCGAATTTGGGCTTTTTTTGACCCCAACATGTAAAGGTCAAGGTCAAACGAAGGTCAAACCTCTGCAATCTAACGATATGATATTTTTGACCCCAGATTCTGAAAGAACGTAAAATTTTACTTCTAAATTCATCTATATCTGTTGTTTGGAATGACCTCTGGAAGATATTCCAAGGTCAAATACTCCTTTTGGATCTCTCGAAAGTAAATCGGGATTTGGGCTCTCGAACCAGTTGATTCTTATGTTTTTGGAATCACTGAATCCGAATATAAGGTCGTTTCATACCATTTTGCAGACTCTAGGTCATTTGAAGGTATCCATATAACTTCAGAAGTAGCCAATTCACAGCCAATACATAGGCCGAAATCTAAAAAACGAGTCTTATTTTGGATGACCGCTACATGACAGAGGTCGGTAAAAAAAAAGTCAACACATATTTGCACGTAAAATTTTACGTTCTTTCAGAATCTGGGGTCAAAAATATCATATCGTTAGATTGCAGAGGTTTGACCTTCGTTTGACCTTGACCTTTACATGTTGGGGTCAAAAAAAGCCCAAATTCGAATTCAGCGATGCCAAAAACATATATATATATATAGGTTTTCAGATTTGTAAACGAATATTTAGTGATTTGACCTTCAAATGCCCTTAAACCTGACCTGATTGAGTCAAACGGACCCCGGATTTGAAATCAGCGACCCGAAAAACTTATGAGACACATGTTCACATCCCAGAGTCAGAGAAGTTTTTTTTTTGTGGGTCTGTGTTATTTATTATTAAACTTAAATTCAAGTGCGAACTAACTAAACGTTGTATTCATTTAAAGCAAGAACTTAAATCAAAAAAACATACAATACAAATTATTGTAACGTGGCCGCATATTATATCTTTCTTTTTCTAGCATTTAAGTTACACTCCTAACAGATGGCGTCTCTTCATACTATGAGAAGGCAAGAAAGCTAGACCAAGAGGGGCTTATCGCATGACACGAAGTTGCCACCTTAGCACTAAAAAATATGTAACTTCTAAATGAATAGAGATCCCATCTTCAAACTTGGTATTTGGAATCTTTATTATATAAAGAACAATAAGAGAAAAGAAAAAAAAATATCAAAATGGTCTAAACTACTTAAAATTAAAATTGAATCGCCACATCCGGTTTTCTATAGGTATAATAAATCTGTTTTTTGCACGAGGTCCACGCACTAAAAATTATGTATCTTCTAAACGTATGGGTATCCCACTCTGAAACTTGGCATGTATTTTCTCTAATATGTGGGCTTTATTTTGAGACATAAAAAAAAAATATAAAAATGGGCCAAGTTTACCAAAATTTTATTTGAAATGTTAACTTCCGGTTTTATATAAAAGAAAAAATTTCATTTCCGGTTTAGATTTCATAAATAAAAAGAACATCTGTTTTACCATATATTCAACTATTAAAATTATTTTTATATTGCTTCTTTTAATTTATCAACATTTTTCTTAAAAACCATTACTCATTGCTTGTCGAAAGTTTACAAGTCCATAACAGGAGTACCAGACCTCAAAATTCAAAATCCTTCTAAATGTATTTTTAGATTCAAATGAAGTATAAATAACACAAAGATGAATGAATTTTAACACCCATCACTTTTTTCGTTGTCCGCTTCACGTGAAATGCCCCAACTGTTGGCCACGATTACTTTAAAACTACTTGACAGATCCTCATATTTTGTTTTTTGTTTTAAAGCTTATTAAATTTATTGGAGCCTGGACCAAAATCAGGCTGATATATCAAAAACGTTTGTTTGTAAAGCGCTCAGAAGAGCGAAAAAAAGTGGAAAAAACGAACACTAAAATCCAAGCGTCCGCCATTTTTTTTAATTTTTGGCTTTGGACAATTATTTTCGATCATTTTTGCAGGACCTAGAGTAGCCACCAGCGAACAACTTTTTTTGAAGGTGGTCTCGTTCCGAGGGGCATTGTTTTTAACGGCCCGATATTTTTGATGAAAACATTATTTTTTGTACTTAATGTGATAATGCACGACTGGATCGCACGAACTTGCTCTTATGTAAAAGTACTTTGGAATTTAAAATACATTTTATAAATATAAAACATGGATTTAATGAGATAATAACGTTCAAATGCATAAAATTGCCGTCTGGTTTCAGGAAAAGTATGAATTTATGCAAATAAACTTTAAAAAAAATCGTTTTATTATTAAATAATTTTTTTTATATAAGAAATTTCTATAAAATTTTTTAAGAAAAAAATGTGGGATGCGAATTTTAAGTATTAAATAATATTGATTTTAGGAAATAATCTCAAAAAATAATCGTTCATAGGTTTTGAAGATATTGATTTAAATTTTTTTTTTTTTTAAAACCCAAAAACTATTTTTTCGAATATTTTTATACACAATATTATTTTAAACTTAAGGGGACTCCTGTTGAAAATTTTGTGTTAAAATCCTTAGAGCCATTAATGAGAAAGTCCAAAATTGTTTTTGACCAAAATGTAGCCTATATTCATAATATCACACCTAATTTTTTTTATCAAAATCGTTAGAGCCGTTTTCGAGATAAATAAGATTTTGCATTACGGGTGTACTGGGGGTACCGTTATTTTTGGAGCTAAAAAAAAAATTTCAATTTCTTCTCTAGGGAATCACCGAAGACCCTTAACTACCGAGGTTGAAAGAGATAGGTCCAAGGGTTTAGGCTGTAGTGAGAGGTACAGACATACAGACACACTGAAACATGTTTTTTGTGTACTAAATTTTCCTTAAAATTTTTATAAAAAAAATTGATATGCAAATTGTTAGTATTTAATAAAATACATTTTAAAACGTAATTTAAAAATTTAATCGTGTATCGGTTTTCAAGATATTGAATTTTCAAAAAAAAATTTTTTTTATTTTTTTAAAAATCCAAAAACTATTTTTTCGAAAAAATTTTTAGTTTATATTTTTTCAAATGCAAAGCAGCTCCTGCATAAAAATTTTGGTTAAAATCGTTAGAGCCGTTGGTGAGAAATTCGAAAATCAAAAAAACGGTTCTATGACAGGTACCCCTAATAACATTTCCCCCCAAATTTTTTTTTCACCAAAATATAGTCCATGTCCATAATATCACACTTAATTTTTTTTATCAAAATCGTTAGAGCCGTTTTCGAGATAAATAAGATTTTGCATTACGGGTGTATGGGGGGTACCCTTAGTTTTGGAGCTAAAAAAAAAATTTCAATTTTTCCTCTAGGGAATCACCGAAGACCCTTAACTACCGAGATTGAAAGAAATAGGTCCAAGGGTTTAGGCTGTAGTGAGAGGTACAGACATACAGACACATTGAAACATGTTTTTTGTGTACTAAATTTTCCTTAAAATTTTCATAAAAAAAATTGATATGCAAATTGTTAGTATTTAATAAAATACATTTTAAAACGTAATTTAAAAATTTAATCGTGTATCGGTTTTCAAGATATTGAATTTTCAAAAAAAAATTTTTTTTATTTTTTTAAAAATCCAAAAACTATTTTTTCGAAAAAAATTTTAGTTTATATTTTTTCAAATGCAAAGCAGCTCCTGCATAAAAATTTTGGTTAAAATCGTTAGAGCCGTTGGTGAGAAATTCGAAAATCAAAAAAACGGTTCTATGACAGGTACCCCCAATAACATTTCCCCCCAAATTTTTTTTTCACCAAAATATAGTCCATGTCCATAATATCACACTTAATTTTTTTTATCAAAATCGTTAGAGCCGTTTTCGAGATAAATAAGATTTTGCATTACGGGTGTACTGGGGGTACCGTTATTTTTGGAGCTAAAAAAAAAATTTCAATTTCTTCTCTAGGGAATCACCGAAGACCCTTAACTACCGAGGTTGAAAGAGATAGGTCCAAGGGTTTAGGCTGTAGTGAGAGGTACAGACATACAGACACACTGAAACATGTTTTTTGTGTACTAAATTTTCCTTAAAATTTTCATAAAAAAAATTGATATGCAAATTGCTAGTATTTAAAAAAATACATTTTAAAACGTAATTTAAAAATTTAATCGTGAATCGGTTTTCAAGATATTGAATTTTCAAAAAAAAAATTGTATTATTTTTTTAAAAATCTAAAAACTATTTTTTCGAAAAAAATTTTAAGTTATATTTTTTCAAATGCAAAGCAGCTCCTACATAAAAATTTTGGTTAAAAGCGTTGGAGCCGTTGGTGATAAATTCGAAAATCAAAAAAACCGTTCTATGACAGGTACCCCTAATAACATTTCCCCCCAAATTTTTTTTTTCACCAAAATATAGTCCATGTCCATAATATCACACTAAATTTTTTTTATCAAAATCGTTAGAGCCGTTTTCGAGATAAATAAGATTTTGCATTACCGGTGTATGGGGGTACTGTTATTTTTGGAGCTAAAAAAAAATTTCAATTTCTTCTCTAGGGAATCACCGAAGACCCTTAACTACCGAGTTAGAAGAAAATACCTCCGGTAGTTTAGGCTGTAGTTCGAGGTACAGACATACAGACATACAGACATACAGACGTACAGACAGACAGACGGAATTGTGGGACCCACTTTTTTCGTCTTCGCTATCATCGTAATGTCAACTTTGATCAAAATCTCGAGTTCGATTTTTTTTACGAATGCAGAACTTGCCCTATACCTAGTACAGTGAAAGCTCTAATAAGCGGACACTCATGGCCCCCCAATTTTTGTCCGGTTATGAGAACTGTCCGGTTAAAGGAAAGCACCTTGCCATTTTCCACGAACATCTTCTTTATTTCTTGAAATCACTGCAGCTTGTATTTTTCCAATATTAAATCAAAAAAACTTTGCATAGATAAAATATTTCATGTCGTGGCTGCAAAAAAAAAACAAGATTTTTGCCAAAGCGCGAACCAATAAGTTTTTGTTGCCCAATGCATTGGCAATTTACAACTTTTCTTGCCTCACCCTTTTTTACCGTTATTTTAACGGACTATGCTCTAGTGAAATAGCCAGCTGCATTCCTCCTCTTAAACAATTCAGCCGTAATATTCGCACTTCTAGGAATGCCCATCAGTTTACCCTTGAGCCCAACTTCGGACGTACTGTGAAGTACAGAGATTCGTTCTCCAGCCATACTCCGCGAATGTGGAATTGCTTACCACGCTCTGTCTTTCCCAGTCATTGCAATGTTCAAAAATTCAAAACCAATGTACACCGACACCTCCTTTCTGACCCCTCCCTTTTTTCCTAAAGCTGACACTGTGTCTCTGACATATTAAGGGTATACAAAAAAACTTTTGAGTATTTAACAAAAACTGTACTTAAAACAGATTTGCTGTTCTTTTCCGTTACATTTTTGAGAAAAAATAATCCCTTAATAAAATAATGTGTCCGCGTATGGGAGGTTTTCTATCTAAAATGGGCAAGAAAACGTGTCCGCGTCCGTTTATGAGAGTGTCCGTTTATAGGAAAGTTATTTGTATGAGATTTTCGAAAAAAAAGTTCGTTCCCGAAAATGTGTCCGTTTAAGGGAACTGTCCGCTTATTGGAGCTGTCCGCAAGTAG
Organism: Chrysotoxum bicinctum; assembly: GCA_911387755.1. Classification (NCBI taxonomy): domain Eukaryota; kingdom Metazoa; phylum Arthropoda; class Insecta; order Diptera; family Syrphidae; genus Chrysotoxum; species Chrysotoxum bicinctum. The sequence goes on from OU426989.1 coordinate 174,907,974, forward strand.
AGCTTTCACTGTACCTACAATCTACATATATCGCAAGTAAAAAAGTAAAAAAAAAATATTGATTATATCATTCCTTCCATGAAAAAAAATTCATAAAAAAGTGTAATTTTTGACACTAAAAAAGGAGAACCTCCCCTTAAAACTCCCCAAAAGTTTGAATATTTTTTGTATTCAATTTTTCAAAAATAAAATTTTGGAAAAAAAAATTAAATTTTTTTTCAAAACTCAATATTTCGAAAATTCCATGCTCATTTTTTTTTTAACTTGGCAGTTAAAAGTTTTTTCATTCAAAATCTACAAGATAAGAGAAAAAAATGGTTTTACCTAAAAATAACGGTATCGACCATACAAATGCTAAAAAATGGTTCTATAATTTAATAAAAAAAAATTTAATTAAGATATTACTGACTGTACCTACCATAGAACCATTTTTTTTTTCAAGTTTTGAATTTCTCATTATCGGCACAACGGATTTCAATGAAATTTTATAAAGAGAAGCTTTTTAAAAGTTTGAAATACATTGAATTTCAAAACTCGAAAAAAAAATCAATTTTCTTGGAATAATCGATACCTCAAGAATGGCTTACTATTTTGTTTCGAAATTTATTTTTTAATCGTACAGTAGTAAAACATTAAGTAGGCGCACCAAAATTTGTTCTTAAAAATGTTTTAAAAATTTTCTTTAAAAAGTTTATTTTTATTGGCTAACATCGTTGGAGCCGTTAATGAGATGGTCGAAAATCAAAAAACTCGTTCTATGACAGGTGGTATCGTTAATAACATTTTTTCCTAAACATTTTTTTGATCAAAATGTAGTTCATGACCTTAATAGCACACCTAATTTTTGTATCCAAATCGTTAGAGCCGCTTTCAAGATAAATCAGATTTTGCATTACCGGTGTATGGGGGGGTACCTATACCTATAGTTTCGGAGCTAAGAAAAAAATTTCAATTTCTCTTCTAGGGAAACAGCGAAGACTCTTAAGTAGCGAGTTTGAAGAAAATAGATCCAGAGATTTAGATTGTAGATCGAGGTACAGACATACAGACAGACAGACGGAATTGCCGGACCCACTTTCTTTTTGTCTTCGCTATCATCGTAATGTCAACTTTGATCAAAATCTCGAGTTCGATTTGTTTTCCTAATGCAATGTAAAAATAAATATGAACGGTACTTCGACCACTTTATTGTATTAGTCGCAGAGCAACATTCAGTAGTGATCAGCAGTGAATATGGTGACCCACATTTATCCAATATAAAACACATAACCTCGCTGTTGACTGAAAATTTCGGTAGCAATAGTTTCCTTTTGCTCATTGAAGAACTCCACAATCCGAAAAATATAAACCTTCACCGCCATTTTGCAACTACGAGATCATAAAAAAAGTTCGAGAGTGCATTTTTATCAAAATTGATAATTATTGATTCTGATTTCAATAAATATTAGTTTTTTCCTTATAAAAAATTGAAAGAGTCAATAAGCCCACTCTGGTTCCCATGACCTCAATTCAGAGCTTAATAGTGCTCCTCGCCACTTACTCCAAAATTTTCATTTCAATGCCTGAAGTCTATAAATGTTTTCATTTTCATTTCATTTCAATAATTGGACTATATAAATGTTTTGAACTTTTATTTCCATGACCTCCACAGCAAGGATGTCCGTCTACCCGTTCAATTGCAACGTGCTATGGCAGCTGAAGCTGAGGCAGCACGAGAAGCACGTGCCAAAGTTATTGCAGCCGAAGGTGAACAGAAAGCATCACGTGCCCTACGTGAAGCATCCGAGGTTATTGGAGATTCTCCAGCTGCTCTTCAACTACGTTATCTGCAGGTAATGCTATTTTGGTTTTGTTTTAAATTTCAAATTTTATTTAATTAAAATAAATAAATATTAAAAAAAAAAAAATAATAAAACATAAACATTTTTCTCTTTTTTTTCTTTTTGTTTTATTTTTTATATATATTTCCTAAAAAAAACAAAAATAATAATCGGACAGACATTGAATACGATTTCGGCCGAAAAGAATTCCACCATCGTATTTCCATTGCCAATTGATTTGATAACCTACTTTATGAAGACAATGGACGCATCTAAAAATGCTCAACAACAATAAATTTAAATCGCTAGAGAAAATATTGTTTTTTATATAATTATGATGGCACATCTAACACACATCTTGGGATAGTGATTTGTTTTATTTTTGTTCGTGGACAAATCGATTTTTGATAAAACAAAATTGATTGATAAATAATTTGGTTTCCGAGGCTTTTACTGAATCAAAGTATTTAAGGAAAAAACAAACTTTAAACTTAAGTGGTTTCAACAAATGGACATCTTGATGTTAAGCAAAAAAAATTAATAAAAATAATATTAACGAAAAATCCTCTCTAGGTTAGTCTTATAGTTGTAAAGGCTTTTGGGAATGCACTGTAATTTTAAGGCTAATGTTGAAATGTAGCAAGATGAAACATTTTAACATCTAAAACAGGTGAACGTTTTGGCTAGTTTTTTAGTTTTATATTGACCTATCTACTTTCCAAGAACTTGCGGCCAATTTGGTCTTCGTAGATAAAACTGAAAACCTGAGGTCTCAAAATTAAATATTGGAAAAAATTTTGATCATCTAGAGCTGAAAATTATATTATAGTATGGGAATTTGGTTGAATTCTTGCATCGAGCAAAATAATATGGTGGTGAAAAACTGTAACCCAATTTCCCTAAGATAATTTAACTCTTAGTCCTTCTGTTCTGTAAGTTTTTCACACAAATTGCATTAATTTAACTAGTTAAATATTAAAAACATGCATCACGTTAAGGTCACTTATTTATTGGCTGACCACTAAATTAAAATGGCACTTGCGTTTTTGAATCCACAAACATGAAATTAATTTTTATTTTTCAAAAAAATTACCACAACTGGTGTTTATCACTACAAAAATACACATTTTGAATTTAAAGCACATTTGAAAATATTTCTGTTTTTCACAATTTTTTGCTGGATGCACGTGTCAAAAATGTTTAAAAATTGCGATCGAGAATTTGATGTGGCTTATGCTATTCTCATTGTTCTTGTAAGACTTAAGCATAGATTGACTATTAATCAAAATATTAGTCGCATGGCATACAAATGACATTAAGTTTCTAAAGTGTAAGTTAAAAATAAACTTTAGATAGAATTTTAAAGTAGTAATTAAAGACATTGTAAGGTATTTGGGAGTTAAAAAACGTCAAGATCACTTTGGATGGTCATATTTCGATAACCAGACCACGCAGAAAACTTTGGCTTGCATGTGTATATAGGTATTGCATAGACCTTTCATTTGATATATATCTCGATGGGATTGGTGAAGTTTGAAAAAATAATGATTTTTGTAGACAAGTTAGTGGTTAGTCAATGATTTTCTTCAAAATTCAAATATTTTCAGTAAAATCACTTTGGATAGCCATATTTCGATAACTAGACCTCGCAGAAGCTTCTGGTTTGCACTGGTGAATAGCTCTTACAAAGCTTAGCAGGGATTTTGAGAAACATAGCCTCTTTCGGGGCCTGGTTTCGGAACTATTGCCACCCAAAGACATTGTAAGTTATTTGGGAGTTAAAAAACGTCAAGATCACTTTGGATGGTCATATATCGATAACCAGACCAAGCAGAAAATTTTGGCTTGCATGTGTATATAGGTATTGAATAGACCTCTCATTTGATATATATCGCGATGGGATTGGTGAACTTTGCAAAAATAATGATTTTTGTAGAGCAGTGGTTAGTCCATGATTTTCTTCAAAATTCAAAAATTTTCAGTAAAATCACTTTGGATAGCCATACTTCGATAACTAGACCTCGCAGAACCTTCTGGTTTGCACTGGTGAATAGCTCTAACAAAGCTTAGCAGGGATTTTGAGAAACACAGCCTCTTTCGGTGCCTGGTTTTGGAACTATTGCCACCCAAGGACATTGCAAGGTATTTGGGAGTTAAAAAACGTCAAGATCACTTTGGATGGCCATATTTCGATAACCAGACCACGCAGAAAATTTTGGCTTGCATGTGCTTATAGATATTGAATAGGCCTCTCATTTGATATATATCTTGATGGGATTGGTGAACTTTGAAAAAATAATGATTTTTGTAGACAAGTGGTTAGTCCATGATTTTCTTCAAAATTCAAAAATTTTCCGTAAAATCACTTTGGATAGCCATATCTCGATAACTAGACCGCGAAGAACCTTCTGGTTTGCACTGGTGAATAGCTCTAACAAAGCTTAGCAGGGATTTTGAGAAACACAGCCTCTTCCGGGGCCTGGTTTCGGAACTATTGCCACCCAAAAACATTGTAAGGTATTTGGGAGTTAAAAAACGTCAAGATCACTTTGGATGGTTATATTTCGATAACCAGAATACGCAGAAAAGTTTGGCCTACATGTGTATATAGGTGTTGAATAGACCTTTCATTTGATATATATCTCGATGGGATTGGTGAACTTTGAAAAAATAATGATTTTTGTAGACAAGTGGTTAGTCCATGATTTTCTTCAAAATTCAAAAATTTTCAGAAAAATCACTTTGCATAGCCATATTTCGATAACTAGACCTCGCAGAACCTTCTGGTTTGCACTGGTGAATAGCTCTAACAAAGCTTACCAGGGATTTTGAAAACCACTGCCTCTTTCGGTGCCTGGTTTTGGAACTATTGCCACCCAAGGACATTGCAAGGTATTTAGGAGTTAAAATACGTCAAGATCACTTTGGATGGCCATATTTCGATAACCAGACCACGCAGAAAATTTTGGCTTGCATGTGCTTATAGCTATTGAATAGACCTCTCATTTGATATATATCTCGATGGGGTTGGTGAACTTTGAAAAAATAATGATTTTTGTAGACAAGTGGTGTCCATGATTTTCTTCAAAATTCAAAAATTTTCCGTAAAATCACTTTGGATAGCCATATTTCGATAACTAGACCTCGAAGAACCTTCTGGTTTGCACTGGTGAATAGCTCTAACAAAGCTTACCAGGGATTTTGAAAACCACAGCCTCTTCCGGTGCCTGGTTTTAGAACTATTGCCACCCAAGCACATTGCAAGGTATTTGGGCGTTAAAAAACGCCATGATCACTTTGGGTGGTCTTATTTCGATAACCAGACCACGCAGAAAAGTTTGGCCTGCATGTGTATATAGGTGTTGAATAGACCTTTCATTTGATATACATATATCTCGATGGGATTGGTGAACTTTGAAAAAATAATGATTTTTGTAGACAAGTGGTTAGTCCATGATTTTCTTCAAAATTCAAAAATGTTCAGTAAATTCACTTTGGACAGCCATATTTCGATAACTAGACCTCGCAGAACCTTATGGTTTGCACTGGTGAATAGCTCTGACAAAGCTTACCAGGGATTTTGAAAACCACTGCCTCTTTCGGTGCCTGGTTTTGGAACTATTGCCACCCAAGGACATTGCAAGGTATTTGGGAGTTAAAAAACGTCAAGATCACTTTGGATAGTCATATTTCGATAACCAGACCACGCAGAAAAGTTTGGCCTGCATGTGTATATAGGTGTTGAATAGACCTTTCATTTGATATATATCTCGATGGGATTGGTGAACTTTGAAAAAATAATGATTTTTGTAGACAAGTGGTTAGTCCATGATTTTCTTCAAAATTCAAAAATGTTCAGTAAATTCACTTTGGACAGCCATATTTCGATAACTAGACCTCGCAGAACCTTATGGTTTACACTGATGAATAGCTCTAACAAAGCTTACCAGGGATTTTGAAAACCACTGCCTCTTTCGGTGCCTGGTCTTCGAACTATTGCCACCCAAGGACATTGCAAGGTATTTGGGAGTTAAAAAACGTCAAGATCACTTTGGATAGTCATATTTCGATAACCAGACCACGCAGAAAAGTTTGGCCTGCATGTGTATACAGGTGTTGAATAGATTGAATAGACCTTTCATTTGATATACATATATCTCGATGGGATTGGTGAACTGTGAAAAAAAATTGATTTTTGTAGACAAGTGGTTAGTCCATGATTTTCTTCAAAATTCAAAAATGTTCAGTAAATTCACTTTGGACAGCCATATTTCGATAACTAGACCTCGCAGAACCTTATGGTTTGCACTGGTGAATAGCTCTAACAAAGCTTACCAGGGATTTTGAAAACCACTGCCTCTTTCGGTGCCTGGTCTTCGAACTATTGCCACCCAAGGACATTGCAAGGTATTTGGGAGTTAAAAAACGTCAAGATCACTTTGGATAGTCATATTTCGATAACCAGACCACGCAGAAAAGTTTGGCCTGCATGTGTATATAGGTGTTGAATAGGCCTTTCATTTGATATATATCTCGATGGGATTGGTGAACTGTGAAAAAATAATGATTTTTGTAGACAAGTGGTTAGTCCATGATTTTCTTCAAAATTCAAAAATGTTCAGTAAATTCACTTTGGACAGCCATATTTCGATAACTAGACCTCGCAGAACCTTATGGTTTGCACTGGTGAATAGCTCTAACAAAGCTTACCAGGGATTTTGAAAACCACAGCCTCTTCCGGTGCCTGGTTTAAGAACTATTGCCACCCAAGCACATTGCAAGGTATTTTGGAGTTAAAAAACGTCATGATCACTTTGGATGGTCATATTTCAATAACCAGACCACGCAGAAAAGTTTGGCCTGCATGTGTATATAGGTGTTGAATAGACCTTTCATTTGATATATATCTCGATGGGATTGGTGAACTTTGAAAAAATAATGATTTTTGTAGACAAGTGGTTAGTCCATGATTTTCTTCAAAATTCAAAAATGTTCAGTAAATTCACTTTGGATAGCCATATTTCGATAACTAGACCTCGCAGAACCTTCTGGCTTGCACTGATGAATAGCTCTAACAAAGCTTACCAGGGATTTTGAAAACCAGAGCCTCTTCCGGTGCCTGGTTTTAGAACTATTGCCACCCAAGGACATTGCAAGGTATTTGGGAGTTAAAAAACGTCATGATCACTTTGGATGGTCATATATCGATAACCAGACCACGCAGAAAAGTTTGGCCTGCATGTGTATATAGGTGTTGAATAGACCTTTCATTTGATATATATCTTGATGGGATTGGTGAACTTTGAAAAAATAATGATTTTTGTAGACATGTGGTTAGTCCATGATTTTCTTCAAAATTCAAAAATGTTCAGTAAATTCACTTTGGACAGCCATATTTCGATAACTAGACCTCGCAGAACCTTATGGTTTGCACTGATGAATAGCTCTAACAAAGCTTACCAGGGATTTTGAAAACCACAGCCTCTTCCGGTGCCTGGTTTTAGAACTATTGCCACCCAAGCACATTGCAAGGTATTTGGGAGTTAAAAAACGTCATGATCACTTTGGATAGTCATATATCGATAACCAGACCACGCAGAAAAGTTTGGCCTGCATGTGTATATAAAGGGTTTTCCAATAAGAGGTGTTATTTTGATATTCAAAGAAAAATGGCATTTTTGGAGATAAATGATCGGATGTTTATTTCATTATAAAGAGGAAGGTATGCCGTTAATAATGGAACACAACATCAGCCAAATGGCCGCCAAAACCACGCTTACAGGACCATATCCTTTTCATGAAATTTTCCATAACCAAATCGCAAAGTGGCTGCCCTATGTCCTCGATAGCCTCACGAATTTCATCTTTGAGGTCTTGAATCGACGCTGGGCTGTTGGCGTAGACGTTATCTTTCACGTGGCCCCAAAGGAAGAAGTCGCAAGGTGTTAAATCACAAGATATCGGTGGCCAATTGTGATCACCTCTTCGAGAGATAACACGGTCCGGAAACTTTTCCCGTAAAAGATCGATGGTTTCATTGCTTGTGTCTTGTTGAAAGTAAACGTTGTCCAGATCAATACCATCCAATTCAGGCCATAAAAAATCATTAATCATCTCTCGATAGCGCAATCCATTGACCGTAACTGTTGCTCCAGCCTCATTTTCGAAAAAGTAAGGTCCAATGACCCCGCGTCACCAAACAGTCACGCGTTGAGGATGGAGAGGCTTTTCAACAATAACTCCTGGGTTTTCCGAGCCCCAGATGCGACAGTTTTGCTTGTTGACGTAGCCTCCGAGGTGGAAATGGGCCTCATCAGTCAAGATGATTTTTCGATGAAATTCCGGTTCATTTTCATGCATTTCAAGGACCCAATTTTAATAATTTCAATGCTTTGTTGAAGCGTGTATCGTTCCATTTTTATTAATAGCGTAGTTTCTTCTTGTCAAATGTCAAAAAATGACAGCTTCAAAAGTGACAGCTACCGAAATAGCGGGCTATTCAAAATAACACCTCTTATTGGAAAACCCTTTAGGTGTTGAATAGACCTTTCATTTGATATATATCTCGATGGGATTGGTGAACTTTGAAAAAATAATGATTTTTGTAGACAAGTGGTTAGTCCATGATTTTCTTCAAAATTCAAAAATGTTCAGTAAATTCAGTTTGGATAGCCATATTTCGATAACTAGACCTCGCAGAACCTTCTGGTTTGCACTGATGAATAGCTCTAACAAAGCTTACCAGGGATTTTGAAAACCACTGCCTGTTTCGGTGCCTGGTCTTCGAACTATTGCCACCCAAGGACATTGCAAGGTATTTGGGAGTTAAAAAACGTCAAGATCACTTTGGATAGTCATATTTCGATAACCAGACCACGCAGAAAAGTTTGGCCTGCATGTGTATATAGGTGTTGAATAGGCCTTTCATTTGATATATATCTCGATGGGATTGGTGAACTGTGAAAAAATAATGATTTTTGTAGACAAGTGGTTAGTCCATGATTTTCTTCAAAATTCAAAAATGTTCAGTAAATTCACTTTGGACAGCCATATTTCGATAACTAGACCTCGCAGAACCTTATGGTTTGCACTGGTGAATACCTCTGACAAAGCTTACCAGGGATTTTGAAAACCACAGCCTCTTCCGGTGCCTGGTTTTAGAACTATTGCCACCCAAGGACATTGCAAGGTATTTGGGAGTTAAAAAACGTCAAGATCACTTTGGATAGTCATATTTCGATAACCAGACCACGCAGAAAAGTTTGGCCTGCATGTGTATATAGGTGTTGAATAGGCCTTTCATTTGATATATATCTCGATGGGATTGGTGAACTGTGAAAAAATAATGATTTTTGTAGACAAGTGGTTAGTCCATGATTTTCTTCAAAATTCAAAAATGTTCAGTAAATTCACTTTGGACAGCCATATTTCGATAACTAGACCTCGCAGAACCTTATGGTTTACACTGATGAATAGCTCTAACAAAGCTTACCAGGGATTTTGAAAACCACTGCCTCTTTCGGTGCCTGGTCTTCGAACTATTGCCACCCAAGGACATTGCAAGGTATTTGGGAGTTAAAAAACGTCAAGATCACTTTGGATAGTCATATTTCGATAACCAGACCACGCAGAAAAGTTTGGCCTGCATGTGTATACAGGTGTTGAATAGATTGAATAGACCTTTCATTTGATATACATATATCTCGATGGGATTGGTGAACTGTGAAAAAAAATTGATTTTTGTAGACAAGTGGTTAGTCCATGATTTTCTTCAAAATTCAAAAATGTTCAGTAAATTCACTTTGGACAGCCATATTTCGATAACTAGACCTCGCAGAACCTTATGGTTTGCACTGGTGAATAGCTCTAACAAAGCTTACCAGGGATTTTGAAAACCACTGCCTCTTTCGGTGCCTGGTCTTCGAACTATTGCCACCCAAGGACATTGCAAGGTATTTGGGAGTTAAAAAACGTCAAGATCACTTTGGATAGTCATATTTCGATAACCAGACCACGCAGAAAAGTTTGGCCTGCATGTGTATATAGGTGTTGAATAGGCCTTTCATTTGATATATATCTCGATGGGATTGGTGAACTGTGAAAAAATAATGATTTTTGTAGACAAGTGGTTAGTCCATGATTTTCTTCAAAATTCAAAAATGTTCAGTAAATTCACTTTGGACAGCCATATTTCGATAACTAGACCTCGCAGAACCTTATGGTTTGCACTGATGAATAGCTCTAACAAAGCTTACCAGGGATTTTGAAAACCACTGCCTCTTTCGGTGCCTGGTCTTCGAACTATTGCCACCCAAGGACATTGCAAGGTATTTGGGCGTTATAAAACGCCATGATCACTTTGGGTGGTCTTATTTCGATAACCAGACCATGCAGAAAAGTTTGGCCTGCATGTGTATATAGGTGTTGAATAGACCTTTCATTTGATATATATCTCGATGGGATTGGTGAACTGTGAAAAAATAATGATTTTTGTAGACAAGTGGTTAGTCCATGATTTTCTTCAAAATTCAAAAATGTTCAGTAAATTCACTTTGGATAGCCATATTTCGATAACTAGACCTCGCAGAACCTTCTGGTTTGCACTGATGAATAGCTCTAACAAAGCTTACCAGGGATTTTGAAAACCACTGCCTCTTTCGGTGCCTGGTCTTCGAACTATTGCCACCCAAGAACATTGCAAGGTATTTGGGAGTTAAAAAACGTCAAGATCACTTTGGATAGTCATATTTCGATAACCAGACCACGCAGAAAAGTTTGGCCTGCATGTGTATATAGGTGTTGAATAGACCTTTCATTTGATATATATCTCGATGGGATTGGTGAACTTTGAAAAAATAATGATTTTTGTAGACAAGTGGTTAGTCCATGATTTTCTTCAAAATTCAAAAATGTTCAGTAAATTCACTTTGGACAGCCATATTTCGATAACTAGACCTCGCAGAACCTTCTGGTTTGCACTGATGAATAGCTCTAACAAAGCTTACCAGGGATTTTGAAAACCACAGCCTCTTCCGGTGCCTGGTTTTAGAACTATTGCCACCCATGGACATTGCAAGGTATTTGGGAGTTAAAACACGTCAAGATCACTTTGGATAGTCATATTTCGATAACCAGACCACGCAGAAAAGTTTGGCCTGCATGTGTATATAGGTGTTGAATAGACCTTTCATTTGATATATATCTCGATGGGATTGGTGAACTGTGAAAAAATAATGATTTTTGTAGACAAGTGGTTAGTCCATGATTTTCTTCAAAATTCAAAAATGTTCAGTAAATTCACTTTGGATAGCCATATTTCGATAACTAGACCTCGCAGAACCTTCTGGTTTGCACTGATGAATAGCTCTAACAAAGCTTACCAGGGATTTTGAAAACCACTGCCTCTTTCTGTGCCTGGTCTTCGAACTATTGCCACCCAAGAACATTGCAAGGTATTTGGGAGTTAAAAAACGTCAAGATCACTTTGGATAGTCATATTTCGATAACCAGACCACGCAGAAAAGTTTGGCCTGCATGTGTATATAGGTGTTGAATAGACCTTTCATTTGATATATATCTCGATGGGATTGGTGAACTGTGAAAAAATAATGATTTTTGTAGACAAGTGGTTAGTCCATGATTTTCTTCAAAATTCAAAAATGTTCAGTAAATTCACTTTGGATAGCCATATTTCGATAACTAGACCTCGCAGAACCTTATGGTTTGCACTGGTGAATAGCTCTAACAAAGCTTACCAGGGATTTTGAAAACCACAACCTCTTCCGGTGCCTGGTTTTAGAACTACATATTGCCACCCAAGGACATTGCAAGGTATTTGGGAGTTAAAAAACGCCATGATCACTTTGGGTGGTCTTATTTCGATAACCAGACCACGCAGAAAAGTTTGGCCTGCATGTGTATATAGGTGTTGAATAGACCTTTCATTTGATATATATCTCGATGGGATTGGTGAACTTTGAAAAAATAATGATTTTTGTAGACAAGTGGTTAGTCCATGATTTTCTTCAAAATTCAAAAATGTTCAGTAAATTCACTTTGGATAGCCGTATTTCGATAACTAGACCTCGCAGAACCTTCTGGCTTGCACTGCTGAATAGCTCTAACAAAGCTAACCAGGGATTTTGAAAACCACAGCCTCTTCCGGTGCCTGGTTTTAGAACTATTGCCACCCAAGGACATTGCAAGGTATTTGGGAGTTAAAAAACGCCATGATCACTTTGGGTGGTCTTATTTCGATAACCAGACCACGCAGAAAAGTTTGGCCTGCATGTGTATATAGGTGTTGAATAGACCTTTCATTTGATATATATCTCGATGGGATTGGTGAACTTTGAAAAAATAATGATTTTTGTAGACAAGTGGTTAGTCCATGATTTTATTCAAAATTCAAAAATGTTCAGTAAATTCACTTTGGATAGCCATATTTCGATAACTAGACCTCGCCGAACCTTCTGGTTTGCACTGATGAATAGCTCTAACAAAGCTTACCAGGGATTTTGAAAACCACTGTGTATGAAATTTAGTTTTTCACACACGCGGAGGAATGGAAATTATTGTTGGAACTAAATTGTTTTATTATCTTCCCTATAATAAAAAATACTCTAAGCACTTTATACAACTTTAATATTTATTCAGGAGTAAGTTAATTATTAATTTACTTTAAGAGCCACAAGCAGCCATTAGTAAGTTCAAACCAAGAGTGATTCTGATAAAAAATAGGAATAAAAAGATTAATTAGTAGTTGACAGAAAGCGACTGATGAGCGAGACGGCTGTATTTCATCTTTTCCGCAGGTGTTGCCAATTTATTCTTTTGTCGCCAAGGGACTTGCGCCTTCGTTATTGAAGTCACGAACATCCTGGCCGGCTGAGCGGGTACGTTCAGGATCATCCAAAATTTTGCATAATTTTTGTATCGGTCTCAAGCATTCACCCTTTTGATGTTTGATTGTGACGACTCTGGTTAGGCCGTCCTTGCCTGGGTGTAGTTTCATAATCCGACCAAGTGGCCACTGTGTTGCTGGTAAATTTTCATTCTTGATGATAACAACATCGCCAATGTTGATATTCTCAGTTGCTTCATGCCATTTGGAACGTGGTTGCAATGTTTGCAAGTACTCATCCTGCCATCGCCTCCAGAAATGTTGTTGCATTTGCCTTAGTTGTCGCCAGTAGCTTAGACGCTGTGTGGGTACTTCCAAAACGGGTTTGTCTGGTACTGCAATAAGAGATCGGCCAATAAGAAAGTCTGCTGGTGTGAGAGCCAATCGGTCGTCTATGTCATCGTGTAAAGCTACCAACGGACGTGAGTTCAAGCATGCCTCTATATGCACTAGTAAGGTATGCAGCTGATCGTAGTAAATGGACTGAGTTCCAATAACTCGCCGCAAATGTTTCTTGGCAGACTTGACTGCCGCCTCCCAAATACCGCCTTGATGCGGTGCGCTAGGTGTGATGAAGTGCCACTGGGTGCCTCGGTTCGCCAAATGTTGCAGTGCGTAAGCACTTTGCCATTCCTTGAGGTCTTCCTGCAAAATCCGATTTGCTCCAACGAATGCAGTTCCATTATCGCTGAACAATTGATGACATGGGCCACGACGGTTCACAAATCGAGTGAAAAGGTTGATGAATGCCTCGGCTGACAGATCTTCGGCCAGCTCAATGTGTACAGCCTTTGAAGCCATGCAGACAAAAACAGCAGCGTAGGTCTTTTTCACTGTACGGACGTTTTTTGAGCCAATGCGAATGTTGTATGGCCCAAAATAATCGACACCAGAGATTGAAAATGGTGGAGAAGCCAGAACTCGAGCTGAAGGTAACGATGCCATACGTTGTTTAGCCATTGTATGTCGATGCCTTCTGCAAATAGAACAGTGATGAATAACATGTTTCACAAGAATACGTACATGGAGTATCCAATATTTTTCTCGAATCGTCTGTATCATAAGCTGTATGCCACCATGGAGCGTTTCATCATGTGTTTTCTGCACAATAAGCCTTGCCAATGTGCTTTCCCTAGGAAGGATGATGGGATGTGTTCGAGAGCCACCCAGTTTTGCGTTGTCCAATCTGCCAGATACACGGAGAATGTTATTCATCTCCTTATCCATATATGGAGTAAGTGATGTCAGTTTGCTAGATCCACCCACGCTGTTGCCTTTTTGAAGTTGAATGATCTCTGCCGCAAAGAATGTATGCTGTACCGCCCTTATATGCCAGCGTAGAGCCTCTTCTATTTCCTCGGCTGTGACGAAGAATTGTGATCTATATTTGCGATTTGACTTTCTCCAACGTAAAATGTAAGCTGTTGTACGAAGCAGTCTCCCAAGTTTACTGAAACGGTCTAGCAAAGGAATTATTAAAGTTTCCGTACCCCGTCTATACCAAGTTTCAATTGAAAGCATTTTTAATGCACAAGCCATATGTGCCTTGATTGGTTTTAGTTCTGTCTCCATTTCCAAAGACTCATTCTCTGTGAGTGTAGTGTCTTCTACAGAAGATTGTTCGCTGTCAATCGTTGGGCCATGCCACCACAGCGGGTGTGATATAAGCGCATCAACACTTATGCCTCTGCTTGCGCAATCTGCTGGGTTAAAGCGTGTACGAATGTGATTCCAATTGCCAATCTCGGAATTCTGTTGTATATAGCCAACGCGGTTTGCCACATAGGGTTTAAGTTGTGTTGTTGATTTGCGAAGCCAGTAGAGGACAATGCTAGAGTCGCTCCACATTGTATATGGAACGTTGTTGAGGTCCAAAGCCTGTCGGGTAGTTATCATCGTCGTAGTAAGGAGTTGGGCAGCGCACAGTTCTAGCCTTGGAATTGTTACAGCCTTGCTTGGTGCAACCTTGGTCTTCGATGTAATGAGAATTGATTTGCGATGTCCCTCGTTGTCGACTGTGATAAGGTAGATGACCGCTGCATATGCTTTCATACTTGCATCGCAAAAGCCATGTAGTTGGAGAGTCGCATTGATTTGAATGCCAATCCATCGAGGTATTCGAATTTTCTCCAATCTCTGCAAATCGCCACGAAATGTGAGCCATTCATCTAGCAAATCTGTTGGTAGAGGTGTGTCCCATGCCAATCCTGCCAGCCAAAGTCGCTGAATGAAAAGTTTAGCCACGATAATTACAGGCGCCAACATGCCAAGTGGGTCATACAGCCTTGCCGTGTCACTTAGGACTTGACGCTTCGTAGTTGAGGTAGTATCAGTTGCCAATTTAACCTTGTAGAATAGTTCGTCCGCTATGGGATCCCAATTCAACCCAAGAACCGTCGTTTCCATAGCTTGCAATTCAATTTCATCAGTGAATGGTGTATTTGTGAGTTTTGCCAAAACCTTTGAGTCGTTAGATCGCCATTTGCGTAGACAGAAGTGTCCTTCTTTAAGCACAGAATCAACATCCCTTGCCAATAAAACTGCAGCCTTTGTTGATGGAGCACTACAGAGGTAGTCATCAATGTAGAAGTCCCGTAATATGCTTTCCTGAGCTGCTTTCGCCCGTTCGTTCGTAGGCAATATACAAGAGTTATCCAAGGCACACTGCTGCATCGCACGAACTGCCAAATAGGGACCGCTAGCTGTACCATAAGTGACGGTGTTCAACTGGTAGGTGCGCAATAATTCAGTAGGAGATTCCCGCCATAAAATTTGTTGCCATTGCCTATGTCGTTTGTCGATTAGCACTTGCCTAAACATTTTTTCTACATCTGCGGATAGTGCAACTGCAAATCGTCGAAATCTATGGATTATATTTACCAATAACTCTTGAATGAGCGGGCCAGCCAATTGTGTGTCGTTGAGCGAGATGCCTGTTGATGTTTGCGCTGACGCATTAAAAACAACGCGAAACTTCATGGTCACTGCATGATGGGGGACGTAGTATGACTGTGATGGTTCACCTGGTCGATCCGAAATTGCAGTCATATGGCCAAGCTGAATATATTCCCTCAAAAAATCAATGTACATCTCCCGTAGGTCTGGGTTTGAAGTAAGTCTGCGCTCTAGTTGATAAAATTGCCGTAATGCCAAATTGTGTGAATTCCCAAGTGCTGATGCGTTCAGCTTAAATGGTATTTGCACAATATAACGGCCATCTAGATCACGGGTATGCGTAGACATAAATATGTGTTCACATAGATCAGCTTCCATAGTAGTTGTAGATGTCGTGTGCTCGTTCTCGGCCTCAAAAAGTATACGCAACCACTCGTCAACTCGTAGATCATGTTTAGTGCAAGTGGTCAATGACCTTACAGTAGGTACTGTATGAGATTGAAGTGTAGCCGGTCCAAATACAACCCAGCCAAGTTGAGTTGATTGCGCGAATGGTTCTGTATTACCACCACGAACTATGCCATTTGTGATTAACTGACCCCAAACGTCTGCGCCAAGCAATGCATCAATTCGTCCAGTAGTACCAAAGGAAGGGTCTGCCAGTTGCAAATTGCGTAAATGTTGCCAACAATCATCCGAAATCTTAGATACAGGTGTGGGAGAAGTGATAGCTTCGATGAGGTAGACTTCAATACTCATACCAAAGTGTTGATTAAAGTTAGAGGACAGTTGTACAGTCGCTCTGCCACGAGCGTATGTTGATAAACAGTTTCCTACACCTTCTATTGGTATTTCGCATTTATTCCTACGAAGAGCCAAATTGTTAAAAAAGCGTAAAGTCATGAAACTAACCTGGGAGCCTGGATCGCATAGTAATCGACACTGATGAACATCGCCAAAGCCATCAACTATTCGTGCAAAAGCTGTTGCCAAAAGGATGACACGATCATTGAAAATCGCGAATGTCTTTATGGAGCCATCTAGTCAGATATAATTTTGGGGAGCTTGAGTCGTTGATGGTTTTGAAACGGCCGGTGACGCTGATGTAGTGGTCATAGCAGCTGAGCCGGTTCCAGGCTGTGATACCAAATGTGATGATGTACGACGACAAAGCAGCGTGTGATGTCTTCCATTACATTGACGGCAATTCTGTGAGCTACATTCCTTAGTTGCGTGTCCTGGTCTTAAACAATTAAAACACAGGTTAGAACCTTTAAGTCTTTGGAAGCGCTCGGCCACTGGAAGTGCTAAAAGTTGAGAGCAGCGGCTGATGCGATGAGAGTTATTATTACAAAATTCACAATTGCCGGGTGCAGTGGCAGCCAAATTTGATTTCACCAAGCGATGTGAATGCTTTGAAGTGCTTATATTATTTCTCTCGCCATATTTTTCGTTACGGTCGACTGCATTCCATCGTAGTACATCCGATGCCAAACTATGAGCTCGTTTTTCGACAAACCCTAGCAAATCATCAAGTTTGGGTATATCGTTTGAAGTTCGACTCATACCCCAAGCCTGTTGTGTCGCTGTAGGAAGCTTCGATGTAATAATAGGCACTGCTAATGCATCCCATTGGTCCACTGGTAACTGCATTACAGTTAATGCCCGAAATGCCTCTCTCACCGTATCCACCACAGTGAGCAATGCCGATGTAGATTCAGTTGGTTCTCGTTTCATGCCAATAAATCGAGAGACATGAATTTCTGCCAGTTGTTTTCTGTTGTCGTAGCGAGTCTTCAATGCTTTCCAGACGTCTTCATAGCCACCAGTATACATTCCGCCAACCAATGCTACTGCATCGCCTTTTACTGCTTCGCGAAGCTTGCCGAGTTTGTACGCCTCTGGAAATTCCTGCCCATGTACAAGGGTCTCAAATGCATCTTTAAAAGCTAGCCAATTTTGTAAAGTACCATCAAAACTCGGAACGGGCAGAGGGTCCAATTTCAAGTCCATGGTGGACGACGATGTCAAGGGTTGTTTAACCGCACCATCAATGCCTGGATTCGGATTAGTTTGCGCAATGGAAATTAGTCGATGCAATTTAGCCATTGAAGTATTATAATGCTCTTCCATGTCATCCCAAAGATTCATGTGGACGCCAACTTCAGAAGGTTCTGCTGCATCCATTAGAATGTCATGAGTGGCCACAAAACGATCAAAATGCAATTGCAATGAATTTATCTCTTGCCGAAGACTAAATTCATCTCCAGTAAAATCATCTGCTGCTACCTTTGCTGAAATGCGCAAAATCGAATGAGATGCAGAGGTACGCCTGTTAAGCTCTGCCATTGCCGTAATAGGTACAGTTCTGCTTGTAGAACTTCGTAGAATATTAACTGCAAAGTGTACCGCTATGACGCCACTATTTAACAGTTTGTATCATTCCTCACAGGAGGCACCAAAAAATGTATGAAATTTAGTTTTTCACACACGCGGAGGAATGGAAATTATTGTTGGAACTAAATTGTTTTATTATCTTCCCTATAATAAAAAATACTCTAAGCACTTTATACAACTTTAATATTTATTCAGGAGAAAGTTAATTATTAATTTACTTTAAGAGCCACAACCAGCCATTAGTAAGTTCAAACCAAGAGTGATTCTGATAAAAAATAGGAATAAAAAGATTAATTAGTAGTTGACAGAAAGCGACTGATGAGCGAGACGGCTGTATTTCATCTTTTCCGCAGGTGTTGCCAATTTATTCTTTTGTCGCCAAGGGACTTGCGCCTTCGTTATTGAAGTCACGAACACCCTGCCTCTTTCGGTGCCTGGTCTTCGAACTATTGCCACCCAAGGACATTGCAAGGTATTTGGGAGTTAAAAAACGTCAAGATCACTTTGGATAGTCATATTTCGATAACCAGACCACGCAGAAAAGTTTGGCCTGCATGTGTATATAGGTGTTGAATAGACCTTTCATTTGATATATATCTCGATGGGATTGGTGAACTGTGAAAAAATAATGATTTTTGTAGACAAGTGGTTAGTCCATGATTTTATTCAAAATTCAAAAATGTTCAGTAAATTCACTTTGGATAGCCATATTTCGATAACAAGACCTCGCAGAACCTTATGGTTTGCACTGGTGAATAGCTCTAACAAAACTTACCAGGGATTTTGAAAACCACAGCCTCTTCCGGTGCCTGGTTTTAGAACTACATATTGCCACCCAAGGACATTGCAAGGTATTTGGGAGTTAAAAAACGCCATGATCACTTTGGGTGGTCATATTTCGATAACCAGACCACGCAGAAAAGTTTGGCCTACATGTGTATATAGGTGTTGAATAGACCTTTCATTTGATATATATCTCGATGGGATTGGTGAACTTTGAAAAAATAATGATTTTTGTAGACAAGTGGTTAGTCCATGATTTTCTTCAAAATTCAAAAATGTTCAGTAAATTCACTTTGGATAGCCGTATTTCGATAACTAGACCTCGCAGAACCTTCTGGCTTGTACTGATGAATAGCTCTAACAAAGCTTACCAGGGATTTTGAAAACCACAGCCTCTTTCGGTGCCTGGTTTTAGAACTATTGCCACCCAAGCACATTGCAAGGTATTTGGGAGTTAAAAAACGTCATGATCACTTTGGATGGTCATATATCGATAACCAGACCACGCAGAAAAGTTTGGCCTGCATGTGTATATAGGTGTTGAATAGACCTTTCATTTGATATATATCTCGATGGGATTGGTGAACTGTGAAAAAATAATGATTTTTGTAGACAAGTGGTTAGTCCATGATTTTCTTCAAAATTCAAAAATGTTCAGTAAATTCACTTTGGATAGCCATATTTCGATAACTACACCTCGCAGAACCTTCTGGTTTGCACTGCTGAATAGCTCTAACAAAGCTTACCAGGGATTTTGAAAACCACTGCCTCTTTCGGTGCCTGGTCTTCGAACTATTGCCACCCAAGGACATTGCAAGGTATTTGGGAGTTAAAAAACGCCATGATCACTTTGGGTGGTCATATTTCGATAACCAGACCACGCAGAAAAGTTTGGCCTGCATGTGTATATAGGTGTTGAATAGACCTTTCATTTGATATATATCTCGATGGGATTGGTGAACTTTGAAAAAATAATGATTTTTGTAGACAAGTGGTTAGTCCATGATTTTCTTCAAAATTCAAAAATGTTCAGTAAATTCACTTTGGATAGCCGTATTTCGATAACTAGACCTCGCAGAACCTTCTGGCTTGCACTGATGAATAGCTCTAACAAAGCTTACCAGGGATTTTGAAAACCACAGCCTCTTCCGGTGCCTGGTTTTAGAACTATTGCCACCCAAGCACATTGCAAGGTATTTGGGAGTTAAAAAACGTCATGATCACTTTGGATGGTCATATATCGATAACCAGACCACGCAGAAAAGTTTGGCCTGCATGTGTATATAGGTGTTGAATAGACCTTTCATTTGATATATATCTCGATGGGATTGGTGAACTGTGAAAAAATAATGATTTTTGTAGACAAGTGGTTAGTCCATGATTTTCTTCAAAATTCAAAAATGTTCAGTAAATTCACTTTGGATAGCCATATTTCGATAACTAGACCTCGCCGAACCTTCTGGTTTGCACTGATGAATAGCTCTAACAAAGCTTACCAGGGATTTTGAAAACCACTGCCTCTTTCGGTGCCTGGTCTTCGAACTATTGCCACCCAAGGACATTGCAAGGTATTTGGGAGTTAAAAAACGCCATGATCACTTTGGGTGGTCATATTTCGATAACCAGACCACGCAGAAAAGTTTGGCCTGCATGTGTATATAGGTGTTGAATAGACCTTTCATTTGATATATATCTCGATGGGATTGGTGAACTTTGAAAAAATAATGATTTTTGTAGACAAGTGGTTAGTCCATGATTTTCTTCAAAATTCAAAAATGTTCAGTAAATTCACTTTGGATAGCCGTATTTCGATAACTAGACCTCGCAGAACCTTCTGGCTTGCACTGATGAATAGCTCTAACAAAGCTTACCAGGGATTTTGAAAACCACAGCCTCTTCCGGTGCCTGGTTTTAGAACTATTGCCACCCAAGCACATTGCAAGGTATTTGGGAGTTAAAAAACGTCATGATCACTTTGGATGGTCATATATCGATAACCAGACCACGCAGAAAAGTTTGGCCTGCATGTGTATATAGGTGTTGAATAGACCTTTCATTTGATATATATCTCGATGGGATTGGTGAACTGTGAAAAAATAATGATTTTTGTAGACAAGTGGTTAGTCCATGATTTTCTTCAAAATTCAAAAATGTTCAGTAAATTCACTTTGGATAGCCGTATTTCGATAACTAGACCTCGCAGAACCTTCTGGTTTGCACTGATGAATAGCTCTAACAAAGCTTACCAGGGATTTTGAAAACCACTGCCTCTTTCGGTGCCTGGTCTTCGAACTATTGCCACCCAAGGACATTGCAAGGTATTTGGGAGTTAAAAAACGTCAAGATCACTTTGGATAGTCATATTTCGATAACCAGACCACGCAGAAAAGTTTGGCCTGCATGTGTATATAGGTGTTGAATAGACCTTTCATTTGATATATATCTCGATGGGATTGGTGAACTTTGAAAAAATAATGATTTTTGTAGACAAGTGGTTAGTCCATGATTTTCTTCAGAATTCAAAAATGTTCAGTAAATTCACTTTGGATAGCCGTATTTCGATAACTAGACCTCGCAGAACCTTCTGGCTTGCACTGATGAATAGCTCTAACAAAGCTTACCAGAGATTTTGAAAACCACAGCCTCTTCCGGTGCCTGGTTTTAGAACTATTTCCACCCAAGCACATTGCAAGGTATTTGGGAGTTAAAGAACGTCATGATCACTTTGGATGGTCATATTTCGATAACCAGACCACGCAGAAAAGTTTGGCCTGCATGTGTATATAGGTGTTGAATAGACCTTTCATTTGATATATATCTCGATGGGATTGGTGAACTTTGAAAAAATAATGATTTTTGTAGACAAGTGGTTAGTCCATGATTTTCTTCAAAATTCAAAAATGTTCAGTAAATTCACTTTGGACAGCCATATTTCGATAACTAGACCTCGCAGAACCTTCTGGTTTGCACTGATGAATAGCTCTAACAAAGCTATTCAAAACCACTGCCTCTTTCGGTGCCTGGTCTTCGAACTATTGCCACCCAAGGACATTGCAAGGTATTTGGGAGTTAAAAAACGTCAAGATCACTTTGGATAGTCATATTTCGATAACCAGACCACGCAGAAAAGTTTGGCCTGCATGTGTATATAGGTGTTGAATAGACCTTTCATTTGATATATATCTCGATGGGATTGGTGAACTGTGAAAAAATAATGATTTTTGTAGACAAGTGGTTAGTCCATGATTTTCTTCAAAATTCAAAAATGTTCAGTAAATTCACTTTGGATAGCCATATTTCGATAACTAGACCTCGCAGAACCTTATGGTTTGCACTGGTGAATAGCTCTAACAAAGCTTACCAGGGATTTTGAAAACCACAGCCTCTTCCGGTGCCTGGTTTTAGAACTACATATTGCCACCCAAGGACATTGCAAGGTATTTGGGAGTTAAAAAACGCCATGATCACTTTGGGTGGTCTTATTTCGATAACCAGACCACGCAGAAAAGTTTGGCCTGCATGTGTATATAGGTGTTGAATAGACCTTTCATTTGATATATATCTCGATGGGATTGGTGAACTTTAAAAAAATAATGATTTTTGTAGACAAGTGGTTAGTCCATGATTTTCTTCAAAATTCAAAAATGTTCAGTAAATTCACTTTGGATAGCCGTATTTCGATAACTAGACCTCGCAGAACCTTCTGGCTTGCACTGCTGAATAGCTCTAACAAAGCTAACCAGGGATTTTGAAAACCACAGCCTCTTCCGGTGCCTGGTTTTAGAACTATTGCCACCCAAGGACATTGCAAGGTATTTGGGAGTTAAAAAACGCCATGATCACTTTGGGTGGTCTTATTTCGATAACCAGACCACGCAGAAAAGTTTGGCTTGCATGTGTATATAGGTGTTGAATAGACCTTTCATTTGATATATATCTCGATGGGATTGGTGAACTGTGAAAAAATAATGATTTTTGTAGACAAGTGGTTAGTCCATGATTTTCTTCAAAATTCAAAAATGTTCAGTAAATTCACTTTGGATAGCCATATTTCGATAACTAGACCTCGCAGAACCTTCTGGCTTGCACTGATGAATAGCTCTAACAAAGCTTACCAGGGATTTTGAAAACCACTGCCTCTTTCGGTGCCTGGTTTTGGAACTATTGCCACCCAAGGACATTGCAAGGTATTTGGGAGTTAAAAAACGTCAAGATTCCTTTGGATGGTCATATTTCGATAACCAGACCACGCAGAAAAGTTTGGCCTGCATGTGTATATAGATGTTGAATAGACCTTTCATTTGATATATATCTCGATGGGATTGGTGAACTTTGAAAAAATAATGATTTTTGTAGACAAGTGGTTAGTCCATGATTTTCTTCAAAATTCAAAAATGTTCAGTAAATTCACTTTGGACAGCCATATTTCGATAACTAGACCTCGCAGAACCTTATGGTTTGCACTGGTGAATAGCTCTAACAAAGCTTACCAGGGATTTTGAAAACCACTGTGTATGAAATTTAGTTTTTCACACACGCGGAGGAATGGAAATTATTGTTGGAACTAAATTGTTTTATTATCTTCCCTATAATAAAAAATACTCTAAGCACTTTATACAACTTTAATATTTATTCAGGAGTAAGTTAATTATTAATTTACTTTAAGAGCCACAACCAGCCATTAGTAAGTTCAAACCAAGAGTGATTCTGATAAAAAATAGGAATAAAAAGATTAATTAGTAGTTGACAGAAAGCGACTGATGAGCGAGACGGCTGTATTTCATCTTTTCCGCAGGTGTTGCCAATTTATTCTTTTGTCGCCAAGGGACTTGCGCCTTCGTTATTGAAGTCACGAACATCCTGGCCGGCTGAGCGGGTACGTTCAGGATCATCCAAAATTTTGCATAATTTTTGTATCGGTCTCAAGCATTCACCCTTTTGATGTTTGATTGTGACGACTCTGGTTAGGCCGTCCTTGCCTGGGTGTAGTTTCATAATCCGACCAAGTGGCCACTGTGTTGCTGGTAAATTTTCATTCTTGATGATAACAACATCGCCAATGTTGATATTCTCAGTTGCTTCATGCCATTTGGAACGTGGTTGCAATGTTTGCAAGTACTCATCCTGCCATCGCCTCCAGAAATGTTGTTGCATTTGCCTTAGTTGTCGCCAGTAGCTTAGACGCTGTGTGGGTACTTCCAAAACGGGTTTGTCTGGTACTGCAATAAGAGATCGGCCAATAAGAAAGTCTGCTGGTGTGAGAGCCAATCGGTCGTCTATGTCATCGTGTAAAGCTACCAACGGACGTGAGTTCAAGCATGCCTCTATATGCACTAGTAAGGTATGCAGCTGATCGTAGTAAATGGACTGAGTTCCAATAACTCGCCGCAAATGTTTCTTGGCAGACTTGACTGCCGCCTCCCAAATACCGCCTTGATGCGGTGCGCTAGGTGTGATGAAGTGCCACTGGGTGCCTCGGTTCGCCAAATGTTGCAGTGCGTAAGCACTTTGCCATTCCTTGAGGTCTTCCTGCAAAATCCGATTTGCTCCAACGAATGCAGTTCCATTATCGCTGAACAATTGATGACATGGGCCACGACGGTTCACAAATCGAGTGAAAAGGTTGATGAATGCCTCGGCTGACAGATCTTCGGCCAGCTCAATGTGTACAGCCTTTGAAGCCATGCAGACAAAAACAGCAGCGTAGGTCTTTTTCACTGTACGGACGTTTTTTGAGCCAATGCGAATGTTGTATGGCCCAAAATAATCGACACCAGAGATTGAAAATGGTGGAGAAGCCAGAACTCGAGCTGAAGGTAACGATGCCATACGTTGTTTAGCCATTGTATGTCGATGCCTTCTGCAAATAGAACAGTGATGAATAACATGTTTCACAAGAATACGTACATGGAGTATCCAATATTTTTCTCGAATCGTCTGTATCATAAGCTGTATGCCACCATGGAGCGTTTCATCATGTGTTTTCTGCACAATAAGCCTTGCCAATGTGCTTTCCCTAGGAAGGATGATGGGATGTGTTCGAGAGCCACCCAGTTTTGCGTTGTCCAATCTGCCAGATACACGGAGAATGTTATTCATCTCCTTATCCATATATGGAGTAAGTGATGTCAGTTTGCTAGATCCACCCACGCTGTTGCCTTTTTGAAGTTGAATGATCTCTGCCGCAAAGAATGTATGCTGTACCGCCCTTATATGCCAGCGTAGAGCCTCTTCTATTTCCTCGGCTGTGACGAAGAATTGTGATCTATATTTGCGATTTGACTTTCTCCAACGTAAAATGTAAGCTGTTGTACGAAGCAGTCTCCCAAGTTTACTGAAACGGTCTAGCAAAGGAATTATTAAAGTTTCCGTACCCCGTCTATACCAAGTTTCAATTGAAAGCATTTTTAATGCACAAGCCATATGTGCCTTGATTGGTTTTAGTTCTGTCTCCATTTCCAAAGACTCATTCTCTGTGAGTGTAGTGTCTTCTACAGAAGATTGTTCGCTGTCAATCGTTGGGCCATGCCACCACAGCGGGTGTGATATAAGCGCATCAACACTTATGCCTCTGCTTGCGCAATCTGCTGGGTTAAAGCGCGTACGAATGTGATTCCAATTGCCAATCTCGGAATTCTGTTGTATATAGCCAACGCGGTTTGCCACATAGGGTTTAAGTTGTGTTGTTGATTTGCGAAGCCAGTAGAGGACAATGCTAGAGTCGCTCCACATTGTATATGGAACGTTGTTGAGGTCCAAAGCCTGTCGGGTAGTTATCATCGTCGTAGTAAGGAGTTGGGCAGCGCACAGTTCTAGCCTTGGAATTGTTACAGCCTTGCTTGGTGCAACCTTGGTCTTCGATGTAATGAGAATTGATTTGCGATGTCCCTCGTTGTCGACTGTGATAAGGTAGATGACCGCTGCATATGCTTTCATACTTGCATCGCAAAAGCCATGTAGTTGGAGAGTCGCATTGATTTGAATGCCAATCCATCGAGGTATTCGAATTTTCTCCAATCTCTGCAAATCGCCACGAAATGTGAGCCATTCATCTAGCAAATCTGTTGGTAGAGGTGTGTCGCATGCCAATCCTGCCAGCCAAAGTCGCTGAATGAAAAGTTTAGCCACGATAATTACAGGCGCCAACATGCCAAGTGGGTCATACAGCCTTGCCGTGTCACTTAGGACTTGACGCTTCGTAGTTGAGGTAGTATCAGTTGCCAATTTAACCTTGTAGAATAGTTCGTCCGCTATGGGATCCCAATTCAACCCAAGAACCGTCGTTTCCATAGCTTGCAATTCAATTTCATCAGTGAATGGTGTATTTGTGAGTTTTGCCAAAACCTTTGAGTCGTTAGATCGCCATTTGCGTAGACAGAAGTGTCCTTCTTTAAGCACAGAATCAACATCCCTTGCCAATAAAACTGCAGCCTTTGTTGATGGAGCACTACAGAGGTAGTCATCAATGTAGAAGTCCCGTAATATGCTTTCCTGAGCTGCTTTCGCCCGTTCGTTCGTAGGCAATATACAAGAGTTATCCAAGGCACACTGCTGCATCGCACGAACTGCCAAATAGGGACCGCTAGCTGTACCATAAGTGACGGTGTTCAACTGGTAGGTGCGCAATAATTCAGTAGGAGATTCCCGCCATAAAATTTGTTGCCATTGCCTATGTCGTTTGTCGATTAGCACTTGCCTAAACATTTTTTCTACATCTGCGGATAGTGCAACTGCAAATCGTCGAAATCTATGGATTATATTTACCAATAACTCTTGAATGAGCGGGCCAGCCAATTGTGTGTCGTTGAGCGAGATGCCTGTTGATGTTTGCGCTGACGCATTAAAAACAACGCGAAACTTCATGGTCACTGCATGATGGGGGACGTAGTATGACTGTGATGGTTCACCTGGTCGATCCGAAATTGCAGTCATATGGCCAAGCTGAATATATTCCCTCAAAAAATCAATGTACATCTCCCGTAGGTCTGGGTTTGAAGTAAGTCTGCGCTCTAGTTGATAAAATTGCCGTAATGCCAAATTGTGTGAATTCCCAAGTGCTGATGCGTTCAGCTTAAATGGTATTTGCACAATATAACGGCCATCTAGATCACGGGTATGCGTAGACATAAATATGTGTTCACATAGATCAGCTTCCATAGTAGTTGTAGATGTCGTGTGCTCGTTCTCGGCCTCAAAAAGTATACGCAACCACTCGTCAACTCGTAGATCATGTTTAGTGCAAGTGGTCAATGACCTTACAGTAGGTACTGTATGAGATTGAAGTGTAGCCGGTCCAAATACAACCCAGCCAAGTTGAGTTGATTGCGCGAATGGTTCTGTATTACCACCACGAACTATGCCATTTGTGATTAACTGACCCCAAACGTCTGCGCCAAGCAATGCATCAATTCGTCCAGTAGTACCAAAGGAAGGGTCTGCCAGTTGCAAATTGCGTAAATGTTGCCAACAATCATCCGAAATCTTAGATACAGGTGTGGGAGAAGTGATAGCTTCGATGAGGTAGACTTCAATACTCATACCAAAGTGTTGATTAAAGTTAGAGGACAGTTGTACAGTCGCTCTGCCACGAGCGTATGTTGATAAACAGTTTCCTACACCTTCTATTGGTATTTCGCATTTATTCCTACGAAGAGCCAAATTGTTAAAAAAGCGTAAAGTCATGAAACTAACCTGGGAGCCTGGATCGCATAGTAATCGACACTGATGAACATCGCCAAAGCCATCAACTATTCGTGCAAAAGCTGTTGCCAAAAGGATGACACGATCATTGAAAATCGCGAATGTCTTTATGGAGCCATCTAGTCAGATATAATTTTGGGGAGCTTGAGTCGTTGATGGTTTTGAAACGGCCGGTGACGCTGATGTAGTGGTCATAGCAGCTGAGCCGGTTCCAGGCTGTGATACCAAATGTGATGATGTACGACGACAAAGCAGCGTGTGATGTCTTCCATTACATTGACGGCAATTCTGTGAGCTACATTCCTTAGTTGCGTGTCCTGGTCTTAAACAATTAAAACACAGGTTAGAACCTTTAAGTCTTTGGAAGCGCTCGGCCACTGGAAGTGCTAAAAGTTGAGAGCAGCGGCTGATGCGATGAGAGTTATTATTACAAAATTCACAATTGCCGGGTGCAGTGGCAGCCAAATTTGATTTCACCAAGCGATGTGAATGCTTTGAAGTGCTTATATTATTTCTCTCGCCATATTTTTCGTTACGGTCGACTGCATTCCATCGTAGTACATCCGATGCCAAACTATGAGCTCGTTTTTCGACAAACCCTAGCAAATCATCAAGTTTGGGTATATCGTTTGAAGTTCGACTCATACCCCAAGCCTGTTGTGTCGCTGTAGGAAGCTTCGATGTAATAATAGGCACTGCTAATGCATCCCATTGGTCCACTGGTAACTGCATTACAGTTAATGCCCGAAATGCCTCTCTCACCGTATCCACCACAGTGAGCAATGCCGATGTAGATTCAGTTGGTTCTCGTTTCATGCCAATAAATCGAGAGACATGAATTTCTGCCAGTTGTTTTCTGTTGTCGTAGCGAGTCTTCAATGCTTTCCAGACGTCTTCATAGCCACCAGTATACATTCCGCCAACCAATGCTACTGCATCGCCTTTTACTGCTTCGCGAAGCTTGCCGAGTTTGTACGCCTCTGGAAATTCCTGCCCATGTACAAGGGTCTCAAATGCATCTTTAAAAGCTAGCCAATTTTGTAAAGTACCATCAAAACTCGGAACGGGCAGAGGGTCCAATTTCAAGTCCATGGTGGACGACGATGTCAAGGGTTGTTTAACCGCACCATCAATGCCTGGATTCGGATTAGTTTGCGCAATGGAAATTAGTCGATGCAATTTAGCCATTGAAGTATTATAATGCTCTTCCATGTCATCCCAAAGATTCATGTGGACGCCAACTTCAGAAGGTTCTGCTGCATCCATTAGAATGTCATGAGTGGCCACAAAACGATCAAAATGCAATTGCAATGAATTTATCTCTTGCCGAAGACTAAATTCATCTCCAGTAAAATCATCTGCTGCTACCTTTGCTGAAATGCGCAAAATCGAATGAGATGCAGAGGTACGCCTGTTAAGCTCTGCCATTGCGTAATAGGTACAGTTCTGCTTGTAGAACTTCGTAGAATATTAACTGCAAAGTGTACCGCTATGACGCCACTATTTAACAGTTTGTATCATTCCTCACAGGAGGCACCAAAAAATGTATGAAATTTAGTTTTTCACACACGCGGAGGAATGGAAATTATTGTTGGAACTAAATTGTTTTATTATCTTCCCTATAATAAAAAATACTCTAAGCACTTTATACAACTTTAATATTTATTCAGGAGTAAGTTAATTATTAATTTACTTTAAGAGCCACAACCAGCCATTAGTAAGTTCAAACCAAGAGTGATTCTGATAAAAAATAGGAATAAAAAGATTAATTAGTAGTTGACAGAAAGCGACTGATGAGCGAGACGGCTGTATTTCATCTTTTCCGCAGGTGTTGCCAATTTATTCTTTTGTCGCCAAGGGACTTGCGCCTTCGTTATTGAAGTCACGAACACACTGCCTCTTTCGGTGCCTGGTCTTCGAACTATTGCCACCCAAGGACATTGCAAGGTATTTGGGAGTTAAAAAACGTCAAGATCACTTTGGATAGTCATATTTCGATAACCAGACCACGCAGAAAAGTTTGGCCTGCATGTGTATATAGGTGTTGAATAGACCTTTCATTTGATATATATCTCGATGGGATTGGTGAACTGTGAAAAAATAATGATTTTTGTAGACAAGTGGTTAGTCCATGATTTTCTTCAAAATTCAAAAATGTTCAGTAAATTCACTTTGGATAGCCGTATTTCGATAACTAGACCTCGCAGAACCTTCTGGCTTGCACTGATGAATAGCTCTAACAAAGCTTACCAGGGATTTTGAAAACCACAGCCTCTTCCGGTGCCTGGTTTTAGAACTATTGCCACCCAAGCACATTGCAAGGTATTTGGGAGTTAAAAAACGTCATGATCACTTTGGATGGTCATATATCGATAACCAGACCACGCAGAAAAGTTTGGCCTGCATGTGTATATAGGTGTTGAATAGACCTTTCATTTGATATATATCTCGATGGGATTGGTGAACTGTGAAAAAATAATGATTTTTGTAGACAAGTGGTTAGTCCATGATTTTCTTCAAAATTCAAAAATGTTCAGTAAATTCACTTTGGATAGCCATATTTCGATAACTAGACCTCGCAGAACCTTCTGGTTTGCACTGCTGAATAGCTCTAACAAAGCTTACCAGGGATTTTGAAAACCACTGCCTCTTTCGGTGCCTGGTCTTCGAACTATTGCCACCCAAGGACATTGCAAGGTATTTGGGAGTTAAAAAACGCCATGATCACTTTGGGTGGTCATATTTCGATAACCAGACCACGCAGAAAAGTTTGGCCTGCATGTGTATATAGGTGTTGAATAGACCTTTCATTTGATATATATCTCGATGGGATTGGTGAACTTTGAAAAAATAATGATTTTTGTAGACAAGTGGTTAGTCCATGATTTTCTTCAAAATTCAAAAATGTTCAGTAAATTCACTTTGGATAGCCGTATTTCGATAACTAGACCTCGCAGAACCTTCTGGCTTGCACTGATGAATAGCTCTAACAAAGCTTACCAGGGATTTTGAAAACCACAGCCTCTTCCGGTGCCTGGTTTTAGAACTATTGCCACCCAAGCACATTGCAAGGTATTTGGGAGTTAAAAAACGTCATGATCACTTTGGATGGTCATATATCGATAACCAGACCACGCAGAAAAGTTTGGCCTGCATGTGTATATAGGTGTTGAATAGACCTTTCATTTGATATATATCTCGATGGGATTGGTGAACTGTGAAAAAATAATGATTTTTGTAGACAAGTGGTTAGTCCATGATTTTCTTCAAAATTCAAAAATGTTCAGTAAATTCACTTTGGATAGCCATATTTCGATAACTAGACCTCGCCGAACCTTCTGGTTTGCACTGATGAATAGCTCTAACAAAGCTTACCAGGGATTTTGAAAACCACTGCCTCTTTCGGTGCCTGGTCTTCGAACTATTGCCACCCAAGGACATTGCAAGGTATTTGGGAGTTAAAAAACGTCAAGATCACTTTGGATAGTCATATTTCGATAACCAGACCACGCAGAAAAGTTTGGCCTGCATGTGTATATAGGTGTTGAATAGACCTTTCATTTGATATATATCTCGATGGGATTGGTGAACTGTGAAAAAATAATGATTTTTGTAGACAAGTGGTTAGTCCATGATTTTCTTCAAAATTCAAAAATGTTCAGTAAATTCACTTTGGATAGCCATATTTCGATAACTAGACCTCGCAGAACCTTATGGTTTGCACTGGTGAATAGCTCTAACAAAGCTTACCAGGGATTTTGAAAACCACAGCCTCTTCCGGTGCCTGGTTTTAGAACTACATATTGCCACCCAAGGACATTGCAAGGTATTTGGGAGTTAAAAAACGCCATGATCACTTTGGGTGGTCATATTTCGATAACCAGACCACGCAGAAAAGTTTGGCCTGCATGTGTATATAGGTGTTGAATAGACCTTTCATTTGATATATATCTCGATGGGATTGGTGAACTTTGAAAAAATAATGATTTTTGTAGACAAGTGGTTAGTCCATGATTTTCTTCAAAATTCAAAAATGTTCAGTAAATTCACTTTGGATAGCCGTATTTCGATAACTAGACCTCGCAGAACCTTCTGGCTTGCACTGATGAATAGCTCTAACAAAGCTTACCAGGGATTTTGAAAACCACAGCCTCTTCCGGTGCCTGGTTTTAGAACTATTGCCACCCAAGCACATTGCAAGGTATTTGGGAGTTAAAAAACGTCATGATCACTTTGGATGGTCATATATCGATAACCAGACCACGCAGAAAAGTTTGGCCTGCATGTGTATATAGGTGTTGAATAGACCTTTCATTTGATATATATCTCGATGGGATTGGTGAACTGTGAAAAAATAATGATTTTTGTAGACAAGTGGTTAGTCCATGATTTTCTTCAAAATTCAAAAATGTTCAGTAAATTCACTTTGGATAGCCATATTTCGATAACTAGACCTCGCAGAACCTTCTGGTTTGCACTGATGAATAGCTCTAACAAAGCTTACCAGGGATTTTGAAAACCACTGCCTCTTTCGGTGCCTGGTCTTCGAACTATTGCCACCCAAGGACATTGCAAGGTATTTGGGAGTTAAAAAACGTCAAGATCACTTTGGATAGT
Source organism: Chrysotoxum bicinctum (assembly GCA_911387755.1). Lineage (NCBI taxonomy): Eukaryota > Metazoa > Arthropoda > Insecta > Diptera > Syrphidae > Chrysotoxum > Chrysotoxum bicinctum. The sequence goes on from OU426989.1 coordinate 174,940,089, forward strand.
CATATTTCGATAACCAGACCACGCAGAAAAGTTTGGCCTGCATGTGTATATAGGTGTTGAATAGACCTTTCATTTGATATATATCTCGATGGGATTGGTGAACTTTGAAAAAATAATGATTTTTGTAGACAAGTGGTTAGTCCATGATTTTCTTCAGAATTCAAAAATGTTCAGTAAATTCACTTTGGATAGCCGTATTTCGATAACTAGACCTCGCAGAACCTTCTGGCTTGCACTGATGAATAGCTCTAACAAAGCTTACCAGAGATTTTGAAAACCACAGCCTCTTCCGGTGCCTGGTTTTAGAACTATTTCCACCCAAGCACATTGCAAGGTATTTGGGAGTTAAAGAACGTCATGATCACTTTGGATGGTCATATATCGATAACCAGACCACGCAGAAAAGTTTGGCCTGCATGTGTATATAGGTGTTGAATAGACCTTTCATTTGATATATATCTCGATGGGATTGGTGAACTGTGAAAAAATAATGATTTTTGTAGACAAGTGGTTAGTCCATGATTTTCTTCAAAATTCAAAAATGTTCAGTAAATTCACTTTGGATAGCCATATTTCGATAACTAGACCTCGCCGAACCTTCTGGTTTGCACTGATGAATAGCTCTAACAAAGCTTACCAGGGATTTTGAAAACCACAGCCTCTTCCGGTGCCTGGTTTTAGAACTATTGCCACGCAAGGACATTGCAAGGTATTTGGGAGTTAAAAAACGTCAAGATCACTTTGGATGGTCATATTTCGATAACCAGACCACGCAGAAAAGTTTGGCCTGCATGTGTATATAGGTGTTGAATAGACCTTTCATTTGATATATATCTCGATGGGATTGGTGAACTGTGAAAAAATAATGATTTTTGTAGACAAGTGGTTAGTCCATGATTTTCTTCAAAATTCAAAAATGTTCAGTAAATTCACTTTGGATAGCCATATTTCGATAACTAGACCTCGCCGAACCTTCTGGTTTGCACTGATGAATAGCTCTAACAAAGCTTACCAGGGATTTTGAAAACCACTGCCTCTTTCGGTGCCTGGTCTTCGAACTATTGCCACCCAAGGACATTGCAAGGTATTTGGGAGTTAAAAAACGTCAAGATCACTTTGGATAGTCATATTTCGATAACCAGACCACGCAGAAAAGTTTGGCCTGCATGTGTATATAGGTGTTGAATAGACCTTTCATTTGATATATATCTCGATGGGATTGGTGAACTGTGAAAAAATAATGATTTTTGTAGACAAGTGGTTAGTCCATGATTTTCTTCAAAATTCAAAAATGTTCAGTAAATTCACTTTGGATAGCCATATTTCGATAACTAGACCTCGCAGAACCTTATGGTTTGCACTGGTGAATAGCTCTAACAAAGCTTACCAGGGATTTTGAAAACCACAGCCTCTTCCGGTGCCTGGTTTTAGAACTACATATTGCCACCCAAGGACATTGCAAGGTATTTGGGAGTTAAAAAACGCCATGATCACTTTGGGTGGTCATATTTCGATAACCAGACCACGCAGAAAAGTTTGGCCTGCATGTGTATATAGGTGTTGAATAGACCTTTCATTTGATATATATCTCGATGGGATTGGTGAACTTTGAAAAAATAATGATTTTTGTAGACAAGTGGTTAGTCCATGATTTTCTTCAAAATTCAAAAATGTTCAGTAAATTCACTTTGGATAGCCGTATTTCGATAACTAGACCTCGCAGAACCTTCTAGCTTGCACTGATGAATAGCTCTAACAAAGCTTACCAGGGATTTTGAAAACCACAGCCTCTTCCGGTGCCTGGTTTTAGAACTATTGCCACCCAAGCACATTGCAAGGTATTTGGGAGTTAAAAAACGTCATGATCACTTTGGATGGTCATATATCGATAACCAGACCACGCAGAAAAGTTTGGCCTGCATGTGTATATAGGTGTTGAATAGACCTTTCATTTGATATATATCTCGATGGGATTGGTGAACTGTGAAAAAATAATGATTTTTGTAGACAAGTGGTTAGTCCATGATTTTCTTCAAAATTCAAAAATGTTCAGTAAATTCACTTTGGATAGCCATATTTCGATAACTAGACCTCGCAGAACCTTCTGGTTTGCACTGATGAATAGCTCTAACAAAGCTTACCAGGGATTTTGAAAACCACTGCCTCTTTCGGTGCCTGGTCTTCGAACTATTGCCACCCAAGGACATTGCAAGGTATTTGGGAGTTAAAAAACGTCAAGATCACTTTGGATAGTCATATTTCGATAACCAGACCACGCAGAAAAGTTTGGCCTGCATGTGTATATAGGTGTTGAATAGACCTTTCATTTGATATATATCTCGATGGGATTGGTGAACTTTGAAAAAATAATGATTTTTGTAGACAAGTGGTTAGTCCATGATTTTCTTCAGAATTCAAAAATGTTCAGTAAATTCACTTTGGATAGCCGTATTTCGATAACTAGACCTCGCAGAACCTTCTTGCTCCCACTGATGAATAGCTCTAACAAAGCTTACCAGAGATTTTGAAAACCACAGCCTCTTCCGGTGCCTGGTTTTAGAACTATTTCCACCCAAGCACATTGCAAGGTATTTGGGAGTTAAAGAACGTCATGATCACTTTGGATGGTCATATATCGATAACCAGACCACGCAGAAAAGTTTGGCCTGCATGTGTATATAGGTGTTGAATAGACCTTTCATTTGATATATATCTCGATGGGATTGGTGAACTGTGAAAAAATAATGATTTTTGTAGACAAGTGGTTAGTCCATGATTTTCTTCAAAATTCAAAAATGTTCAGTAAATTCACTTTGGATAGCCATATTTCGATAACTAGACCTCGCCGAACCTTCTGGTTTGCACTGATGAATAGCTCTAACAAAGCTTACCAGGGATTTTGAAAACCACTGCCTCTTTCGGTGCCTGGTTTTGGAACTATTGCCACCCAAGGACATTGCAAGGTATTTTGGAGTTAAAAAACGTCAAGATTCCTTTGGATGGTCATATTTCGATAACCAGACCACGCAGAAAAGTTTGGCCTGCATGTGTATATAGGTGTTGAATAGACCTTTCATTTGATATATATCTCGATGGGATTGGTGAACTTTGAAAAAATAATGATTTTTGTAGACAAGTGGTTAGTCCATGATTTTCTTCAAAATTCAAAAATGTTCAGTAAATTCACTTTGGATAGCCATATTTCGATAACTAGACCTCGCAGAACCTTCTGGTTTGCACTGATGAATAGCTCTAACAAAGCTTACCAGGGATTTTGAAAACCACTGCCTCTTTCGGTGCCTGGTCTTCGAACTATTGCCACCCAAGGACATTGCAAGGTATTTGGGAGTTAAAAAACGTCAAGATCACTTTGGATAGTCATATTTCGATAACCAGACCACGCAGAAAAGTTTGGCCTGCATGTGTATATAGGTGTTGAATAGACCTTTCATTTGATATATATCTCGATGGGATTGGTGAACTTTGAAAAAATAATGATTTTTGTAGACAAGTGGTTAGTCCATGATTTTCTTCAGAATTCAAAAATGTTCAGTAAATTCACTTTGGATAGCCGTATTTCGATAACTAGACCTCGCAGAACCTTCTGGCTTGCACTGATGAATAGCTCTAACAAAGCTTACCAGGGATTTTGAAAACCACAGCCTCTTCCGGTGCCTGGTTTTAGAACTATTTCCACCCAAGCACATTGCAAGGTATTTGGGAGTTAAAGAACGTCATGATCACTTTGGATGGTCATATATCGATAACCAGACCACGCAGAAAAGTTTGGCCTGCATGTGTATATAGGTGTTGAATAGACCTTTCATTTGATATATATCTCGATGGGATTGGTGAACTGTGAAAAAATAATGATTTTTGTAGACAAGTGGTTAGTCCATGATTTTCTTCAAAATTCAAAAATGTTCAGTAAATTCACTTTGGATAGCCATATTTCGATAACTAGACCTCGCCGAACCTTCTGGTTTGCACTGATGAATAGCTCTAACAAAGCTTACCAGGGATTTTGAAAACCACAGCCTCTTCCGGTGCCTGGTTTTAGAACTATTGCCACGCAAGGACATTGCAAGGTATTTGGGAGTTAAAAAACGTCAAGATCACTTTGGATGGTCATATTTCGATAACCAGACCACGCAGAAAAGTTTGGCCTGCATGTGTATATAGGTGTTGAATAGACCTTTCATTTGATATATATCTCGATGGGATTGGTGAACTGTGAAAAAATAATGATTTTTGTAGACAAGTGGTTAGTCCATGATTTTCTTCAAAATTCAAAAATGTTCAGTAAATTCACTTTGGATAGCCATATTTCGATAACTAGACCTCGCCGAACCTTCTGGTTTGCACTGATGAATAGCTCTAACAAAGCTTACCAGGGATTTTGAAAACCACTGCCTCTTTCGGTGCCTGGTCTTCGAACTATTGCCACCCAAGGACATTGCAAGGTATTTGGGAGTTAAAAAACGTCAAGATCACTTTGGATAGTCATATTTCGATAACCAGACCACGCAGAAAAGTTTGGCCTGCATGTGTATATAGGTGTTGAATAGACCTTTCATTTGATATATATCTCGATGGGATTGGTGAACTGTGAAAAAATAATGATTTTTGTAGACAAGTGGTTAGTCCATGATTTTCTTCAAAATTCAAAAATGTTCAGTAAATTCACTTTGGATAGCCATATTTCGATAACTAGACCTCGCAGAACCTTATGGTTTGCACTGGTGAATAGCTCTAACAAAGCTTACCAGGGAGTTTGAAAACCACAGCCTCTTCCGGTGCCTGGTTTTAGAACTATTGCCACCCAAGCACATTGCAAGGTATTTGGGAGTTAAAAAACGTCATGATCACTTTGGATGGTCATATTTCGATAACCAGACCACGCAGAAAAGTTTGGCCTGCATGTGTATATAGGTGTTGAATAGACCTTTCATTTGATATATATCTCGATGGGATTGGTGAACTGTGAAAAAATAATGATTTTTGTAGACAAGTGGTTAGTCCATGATTTTCTTCAAAATTCAAAAATGTTCAGTAAATTCACTTTGGATAGCCATATTTCGATAACTAGACCTCGTAGAACCTTTTGGTTTGCACTGATGAATAGCTCTAACAAAGCTTACCAGGGATTTTGAAAAACACTGCCTCTTTCGGTGCCTGGTTTTGGAACTATTGCCACCCAAGGACATTGAAAGGTATTTTGGAGTTAAAAAACATCAAGATTCCTTTGGATGGTCATATTTCGATAACCAGACCACGCAGAAAAGTTTGGCCTGCATGTGTATATAGGTGTTGAATAAACCATTTGATATATATCTCGATGGGATTGGTGAACTGTGAAAAAATAATGATTTTTGTAGACAAGTGGTTAGTCCATGATTTTCTTCAAAATTCAAAAATGTTCAGTAAATTCACTTTGGATAGCCATATTTCGATAACTAGACCTCGTAGAACCTTTTGGTTTGCACTGATGAATAGCTCTAACAAAGCTTACCAGGGATTTTGAAAAACACTGCCTCTTTCGGTGCCTGGTTTTAGAACTATTGCCACCCAAGGACATTGCAAGGTATTTTGGAGTTAAAAAACGTCAAGATTCCTTTGGATGGTCATATTTCGATAACCAGACCACGCAGAAAAGTTTGGCCTGCATGTGTATATAGGTGTTGAATAGACCTTTCATTTGATATATATCTCGATGGGATTGGTGAACTTTGAAAAAATAATGATTTTTGTAGACAAGTGGTGTCCATGATTTTCTTCAAAATTCAAAAATGTTCAGTAAATTCACTTTGGACAGCCATATTTCGATAACTAGACCTCGCAGAACCTTATGGTTTGCACTGGTGAATAGCTCTAACAAAGCTTACCAGGGAGTTTGAAAACCACAGCCTCTTCCGGTGCCTGGTTTTAGAACTATTGCCACCCAAGCACATTGCAAGGTATTTGGGAGTTAAAAAACGTCATGATCACTTTGGATGGTCATATATCTATAACCAGACCACGCAGAAAAGTTTGGCCTGCATGTGTATATAGGTGTTGAATAGACCTTTCATTTGATATATATCTCGATGGGATTGGTGAACTGTGAAAAAATAATGATTTTTGTAGACAAGTGGTTAGTCCATGATTTTCTTCAAAATTCAAAAATGTTCAGTAAATTCACTTTGGATAGCCATATTTCGATAACTAGACCTCGCAGAACCTTCTGGCTTGCACTGATGAATAGCTCTAACAAAGCTTACCAGGGATTTTGAAAACCAGAGCCTCTTCCGGTGCCTGGTTTTAGAACTATTGCCACCCAAGCACATTGCAAGGTATTTGGGAGTTAAAAAACGTCATGATCACTTTGGATGGTCATATATCGATAACCAGACCACGCAGAAAAGTTTGGCCTGCATGTGTATATAGGTGTTGAATAGACCTTTCATTTGATATATATCTCGATGGGATTGGTGAACTGTGAAAAAATAATGATTTTTGTAGACAAGTGGTTAGTCCATGATTTTCTTCAAAATTCAAAAATGTTCAGTAAATTCACTTTGGATAGCCATATTTCGATAACTAGACCTCGCAGAACCTTCTGGTTTGCACTGATGAATAGCTCTAACAAAGCTTACCAGGGATTTTGAAAACCACTGCCTCTTTCAGTGCCTGGTCTTCGAACTATTGCCACCCAAGGACATTGCAAGGTATTTGGGAGTTAAAAAACGTCAAGATCACTTTGGATAGTCATATTTCGATAACCATACCACGCAGAAAAGTTTGGCCTGCATGTGTATATAGGTGTTGAATAGACCTTTCATTTGATATATATCTCGATGGGATTGGTGAACTTTGAAAAAATAATGATTTTTGTAGACAAGTGATTTTCTTCAAAATTCAAAAATGTTCAGTAAATTCACTTTGGATAGCCATATTTCGATAAATAGACCTCGCAGAACCTTCTGGCTTGCACTGATGAATAGATCTAACAAAGCTTACCAGGGATTTTGAAAACCACTGCCTCTTTCGGTGCCTGGTCTTCGAACTATTGCCACCCAAGAACATTGCAAGGTATTTGGGAGTTAAAAAACGTCAAGATCACTTTGGATGGTCATATTTCTATAACCAGACCACGCAGAAAAGTTTGGCCTGCATGTGTATATAGGTGTTGA